>VYZT01007958.1:0-18414 GCA_013400735.1 Pomatostomus ruficeps | reverse complement strand
TTCTGTTTTCCCATATCACCTGTTCACCACTCAGCACTGTCTGAAACCAGAGCAGGAATGGTTCTCTGTACTTCTGGAATAAAATCATTAATTCTAAAAACCAAGAGTTAGTGTTTGCTCTTGGTTTGTTCCCCTGTAGTCTGTATGCATTTGTGGTCAATTATTATATTAATCCAAAGGATTAATTCCTTCCACTTTAGGTAGGTCTCTATATAGACTAAGCTGTATTTTAAGTTTTTTTTCTTCCCCCTTCATAGAGATTTTGAAACAGAGTCTGGAAAAGTTTAAACACACACAAACCCAGTGGCATTTATTGAGCTTGAGTAGTTTCAGTTATTTAATTGCACCCAAGGCAAATGGCAACCAATGGAACTGATGTGTCTGAAGTTTTGTTTTTTGATGCCCTTTTGGGTAGCCAATAAAAAGATATTTCCATTGGCCTGTGGCAAAACTTCTTTAGAAAAAGAAAGGGAGAAAGAAGGACAGAAGACAGGAAAGTGATCATTAGAATAGGCACTGCTTTGGTGGTATGTTTGTTATATACTTGTCACAAAGTAGAGCATATATCCCTTCTACGCAACATCACAGTATCGTTAGATGGGAAAACTCATACAGAAAAAGGAATTTGATGTCACTAAAGCTATGGAGAGATCCATTGCATGTATTCGAAAATCAGCATTTCTAAATATCAACACTGCTTTCAGTCAAGTGTAGATTGTGCCTCTCCAATAGAATTTTTGCCCTACACTTTCTTCTCTGGGATAGCACAATCCTGCTTTTGTTCCATCTAATAGGAGAATCACCAGTGAAGAAGAGTGGAGTCTACAAATGACCAGGTGTCCTGGAATGGCACTAAGTCACATCATGAACCCACTCACAATCATTTTCATCCTCTAACATTTCACTCAGCAAGGTTCTTGAGAAAAGACTTGGTACTTCCCACAACGCACTGTTAGGAGAAGACCTGAACCATTTCTAGGACTGTAGCTCTGGAAAGAACATGTGCTTTTTTGTCTGAGGTACTCAGGTAACCCTTGAAAAGCACCCTGGGAATTTGCCATGAAAAACCCTGTGAAAATAATGTGTTCTCTTTTCAAATGTCCTTCTGACAGTAATCTTGTATCATGAACAGAATGACGACACAAACAGCCACAGCCTTGAGTTTGTGTCGAGCCTTGGACACAGAAAGGAACTGAATTTCTCGTGTGCTGCAGGAACACGCACTCTGCTCCTCGTGGTCACCAGGCCAGTCACAGGGTTCAAGAGCAATTTCACTGAATCATGTGGCTCTTACTTCAGAGAACTTACTGGGTACTTAAACATACCAGCAGCGCCACACTATCAGATATTTCTGCTGCTGGGGAATGTTCTGTGCTCCACTGAGATCACTGGTGACGCCATGGCTTCTTGATAACCTGATTCCCAAAGCACCAGGGGTTTTAGCAGAGAATCCTTGGATCCATCCCAGCTGCTACTCAAACAGAATTTCTGTGAATACTTTTAGAAATTCACAGAATAGGTTGCTCATAGATGTGAAACTAGTTGCAACTGTCCTGAAAGTTAATGGCTTCCATATAGATAATCCAAAAAAAACCAAAAAAAAAAGTAGGAATACAGAAGTCTGTATTACAGTAAAATTTTATATTTATGCTCCCTTTCAGAGAACAAGTTATAAAACTTGCAAAGTTCACAATATGAACAACAATAATACACAGGCAAAATATATCTGTTTTTAAATAGTTTAAATTTTGAACTTTTCTTTAAGTGAAATTAAGATCTTCATCAAAAATTATTCTGTTGGTCTAGATAAATAAAAAAGCTTCCTTATAGTTTTTGCTTTTACAATGACATTTACCATTCTCATAACAAAAAAGACTAGAAGGGGCTCTCTAACACTGCCATTGTTTGCAGTAGTAGGTGTTCTCTGGAAAGTGATCCTGAGAAATCCACACCCTTTCTAATCAGGAACAATTCCAACATATATAATACCGATGGATGTTGGTGTATCTTACACAAGATATTGATGCTAGCAACCCTTTCAAGTCTCATTTCAGCACATCTGTTTCTGATCAAAACACATAATCTCTTTGTGTATTAATATCTCCTGTTAGCCTTTCTGTTCATCACTCTGAATATGCTGTGGGCACTCAGCTGGCATGAAATTAAGCAAACCTGTCTACTGCCTTTCTCCTCTTGCTGCTTTCTGTGTCTTGCTTCTCCATACCCACATGTAATTTAGGAAGTATATTGATTAGAACTACTGTCTTAGCAAACTCTTATGTAGTAGCTATTCTATCCCAGGAAAGCATGGATCTTTTTCATGGATATAAATAAATATTGTGCTTTGAAAGTGTACACAGTTTTGTAGGAAAAGGTAGCATTACCTCACCAGGAGCCTTTCAGGAATAAGAGCCAAGCAGCGCAGCCTATAGAGGCTATTTTAGCCAAATTTACTTAATGGACAACCTGTTACTTCATCCCTTCATCTCCTATGGAGCAAATAATAAGGCAGTTCCTATCTTCTTGCTTTTTAATACAAACAGAATTGCCAACATGTTCTATTCAGTGTAAAATAATAAATCTGGGGCTATTGTTTAGGAACAATCAAATAAACCTTGAAAACACAGCCTTTGTTTCAAAATAAAAGCTAATGGTGGATAAATTACTTTCCAAAGTATTAACTGTGAGTGCTCTTTTACCTTCTTCAGAACCATGTAGCACAGGGTATGAGCAGAGACGGTATACTTGGCTAGAAAAGCCTACAGTCAGTCTAAGTTTAAAATCACTAAAATAATTGTTTATAATTTTAGATCTCTTTGATTAAAACAAATTTAAGGAATAATTCCAAATACCTCTCTACTACAGTCATGAAAATTTAAACCTTTACAGAATTCCAAATAAAATTCATGATCTTTCCTTACTAGACCAGAGTTCTCTTCCAAAATAGAGATAGTACTAAACTTAACAGTTCAGTTTACTGGTCTGTTCACCTGATGAAATAATCTACCACAGGCCTTGGGAGTCTAGGGAATTAATTCCTGACTGGAAGCTGAAAACTAGCCTACATTACTCCAATTTACAAGAATGAAGATCCAGGAAATTACAGAACTGTTACTCTAACCTCAGTACCTGGAAAAATTATGGAGAAGATCATACTGGGTGCTATTGAAAGGGATTTAAAGAGCAAAGAAACAGTGAAATCATCAGGCATGGTCAACATGTTCACAAAGGGAAAGTCCTGTCTAACTAATCTGATATCTTCCTATTGTAACATCAGCTGCCTGATGGGTGAAGGGAAGACAGTGAATAAAGGTTTTCCACATTTTAGTAAAGCTTTCAATGCTATTTCTCACAGCATCCTTCTGGACATGCTTCTGAGAGAGGGGGTGAATGCCACAAGCCTGTCAGTTTGAGAGGCATTTGCACAATGCCCTTTATAACTTGCTTGAACTTTTGGTCAGTTGGACTAAATGATTGCCAAAGGAACTTTCCAAAAAGAATTATTCTATTCTAATTTTAAAAGAGTATTAAACCTATTTCAAACATGAGAGAAACCTTAAAGTATTCATGTAACCTCATGAGACAACAGAAGAGGAGGTGAATGCTGGTCAAAAGGTCATCTGTTCTTGGACCCACTTGAACCGGCTAACTGAGGTCAATGAGTTTGGACACTGTCACTGAGAGTAGGATTTACCTCATAAAAATGCAACGGCTGTGGGCTGTTTGTGTTACATAATAACCCTTTAGATAAACCTGTTAGAAAAAGTCGCTCTTAAAAATACAGTCATTTATGGTAATGACTACTTTCCTAATACTCTATTAGCAGTGCTGCATTCCTTGGCATGTTATCTATGTAATCATCTAGAAGAATGTCCCAGACAGTTCTACATGAAATTCCAGTTCCTGCTAGGCAGTGGGGTGCTTTTTAGATATCTGAATAAACAACTTTGGTGTAACATGAAATATGAACAGATAGCACTTGTCCTTTCCTACATCAGGAATGCATGTATTGTTGAATAAAAAATATTATGCATTTTCTAATGATATGTGCATAATCTAATGGTACCTAATAATTTGAAAATGAATAATCAAAATATATATGATAATTTAAATTAATAAAATCCTGGGGAAAATCAACCTAGTCCTGTTTTTAATGCAAACAAGAATTACAGTATATTATCCCTTAAGATATAGTCAAAGTTTTTAATCAAAAAAATTAATGACCCCAGACCTACTGGGGCGCATGAGATTACCAAAAGATAAGCTCTACCTTGCAGGTTATAAGGTTGAAAATGGGGAGAGGTATTATGAGTTATCCAAGGCTTGTATTCACCACAATTAAATTTCAGGGTTACATGATGCTTTTAATGATTTCCTTTTTTATTTTGTGAAACGAGGGTAACACAGCCTTGGCCATACTGTGACACAATGGCAGCTCACTCAGTGTTCTATCAGAGAATGACCAGTGACATGTATGATGCAGAAAGATGACAGAGGTTTCTTAAATGCCAATATCAGGATCAGATCCACTCGTTGATACAACTTACATACACACTCAGGTATATAAGGCAGTTAAGTGTGCCTGTTGGAGGGTGGTGTCCTGTGAACCAGCACCTAACAGCACTGATGATGGGAGAATCTGCAGGGCATTTAACTGTCCCTTTCTTGGCACAGCTTCACCTGAAGAATGCTGTTCAACAGGTCTCCTGCATCTCCCACTGCATACAGGAGATTCATGCTGCTGGACATTAGTATGAATGTAATCTACCTTAAAAAAGAAAAAAAAAAAAAACCTGAACAAAACAAAGAAAAAACCCAAGCTCTCGATTTTCTACACTTTAATTTTTTTGTTGTAGAAAAATTACTGTTCTAGAAGCAAATTGCATTTCCTATATAAAGCAAATTTTTTTTGTTGTTGACAACTTCTCTGATGTCTTCCACTATATGAAGGACATGATCATCCTCTTCTTTATCATTCATTGTTTTAGGAAATCTTCCCTCTATGTACACACACTCCCACTTTCTAATCTTCCTAAACCAAACAATTTAAACACTGTCTAACTGCACATTTTCTTTATGCTTTGAATAGGTATTTGTATCCATTCTTACATTCACCTCATTTATTGACATACTATAATCAGGGCTAAATGAACTCCTTCACAGACTGGGACAGGAGAAAATTTTCTGAAGGATGTTGGCTCTGTAACTTTTCACTTCTCTCATTCAGCTTGTGGCTGCTTCCAGTCCTAAGCATTACAATATTCCCATTGTTATTTTCTTCCTACTCTTAAATAGGCCTAAATTTAAAAAATGAAGTTGCTAATAGTGAAAGTACTCTAACATGCCACCCCTTCCTCTTTTCAGACACATTCCATTAATTTTGTTATTTGCTTTGAACAGTTCACTAGTTCAGTGGTATTAATTGGTAATAGAGTAGGAGGGCTTAGAGGAAAGATTTCCAGTTGCTAAGCTTCTAGTTACTGTATGATTACTGGCCCTCTGGACTTCAGTTCTCAAGCCAAGTTTTACTGCCTCCATGTTCATGAGCTACTTGGGTGCAAGCCTTAATCATGATTAAGCCAAACACAATTACAGTATGCATACCCCAAGACTTAATAGAATAAATGGCTGATCAAGCCAGTCCTGTGATTCACCTATTTGGCCACCCACAGGAAATAATCACCCACATTGCTGTACTCAGTTTCCCCAAATACCTTGCAAGAACAGGGTCCACAGCAGGTACTATGTTAGCATTGTGTAAAGTTTTTATCCTGACAATAGCTGGGGGTTTTTTTCTCTCTAGTTGTGTTCTGAGCACCCAAGTATAGACCATCAGGTCACCTTGATCATCTCCTCTCTCTCCTAAACATTGTTTCAGAAACACTGATGCTATGGCTCCTATGCTACAGATCCTGAAAATTAGTCACAATGATGATTGTTATGTGTAGCTCCCTGCAATTAAGGATGAGATACTTCTCAGAGAGCTAAAACTCAAAGGAACAAGTTTGGTGCCCATTCACCAAGCACACTACAGTGGTAGTCTCCTTGCCAGCCTAATTTCAGACTGTTTCACTATCCCCCACCTCACAGGACGCCACTGCCAGAAAAGAAGGATGCCAAAAGCATGGCAGCAGAGTGAGGTGGATCACCAGTTGGTTTGTTGTGTCTTGGGATGCAACAGCATGTCACTGGGGTGGGGTAGGCAGACCAAGAGGGCTCAGCTTCACGCTTGTCTGCGCCCCAGGCGTGCAGTCACCCGTACCTCCCTGTGCTGAGGTTAATTCTCATTCCACTCACAACTACACATCAAGAGCCCATCCTGCTGAAAACAAACCTCTTCCTCAGGTTTCCTTTCTGCAACAAGCTCACTTCTCTTCATCTTGTGGCACAGAAACATCAGCATTAGTGCTGGCACAAGGAAGGTGGTAGAGTAAGTGTAGGTGGGTTTGGGCACAAGGAGAAGACTTCTGCTCTCAGTGGCAGCCAAAGCACATCTTACTGTGGCCACATAAATTCAGCCTCACTGAAGGCCTATACAGGTCTTCACTGGCTGACTTTTTGCCCCTAGGACCTTACATGGGGATAATGGAACATTCCTGTAATCTCTGTTTTACTCTTCTCCACAGTCACACAGTTTTAAAATGCTTTAAAAATTTGTCCCTCTCCACCAACATTTCAGCAGAGCAGAGACAGAGATGATATGTGATAATCATGGGTGCGACGCACCAAATTTGTGGTTGCAATTGGGCCAAAGTTCAGAGTATGGCTCCCTCAAGACCACAAACTATTATTGATGGTAAGAGATTCCTATGATCTCTGTTGTGCTTTCCCTCACAATTTGGAGCTGCTGAATTCTCAGCTGTAAAATCACCTATGCCATTGAGCCGTAGTGTCCTTTAGGGCTTTTCTCCTCTTTGGAATGCCCATTTCTTAACAGCCAATGATATATGAAAGGAAGAACTGTTTGCAAGCTGTCTGGAAACAGCAAGTTTAGGACAAGTTTAGGGCAGAAAACAGGTAAACATCGGGTGGGGATAGCATACAAAAAAAATCCAAAAACCCATGAAAAATTAAAGCAAAATGCAGAAAGGTACAGCAACCCTTGGATATACATTTTTTGCTGCAGTAGGTTGATTTCATCCAGACACCTGACCTGAGTTCTTTCACTCTGTAAAGGTATACGAAAAAGAGCTCCAGAGCAACCCATGATACTTAGGCAGCACCATCTCCATGGTTCTGTGCCCTCCTCAGCTGAACTCAAACCATCACCTCCATGTCTTTTTTCCTCTCATGTGTAAATGGCACTCCCCCAGTTCCAACTGGGGTAAGACTACCCCATCTGGGATAAGACTACCCAAGTGGGGAACATGCTTCGGCAGAAAATGTTGGAGCAGAAATGTGGCAGGTAATTGCAACACTTGGCTAAGGATGCAACTTGGCTGAGTTTCAGGAATAGACATCCTGATGGAGAGTTGCTGAGTGAAGCACACACCTCTCTCCCAAACTACTTCATCTTTTAAAGAGAGGCAGCTTTCTTCAGAGGCTGTAAGAAATGTACTGTGTTCCCCATAGTCTTATTTATGCTCCACACAGGACTTTCAGAATATATTTGCAACAGTAGATTTCAAAGATAAACAGCAGGTTTATAAAAGAAGTATCAAACCTTGTCAGGGCCTCTAATTTATTTCCACTTCTTTGCACTTTCCTTCTCTTTCAGGTATATTTTGTCCCTGTCTGCAGAAGCAAGAACAATATTGGTGACAGGAGAATGTGAAGGTTTGCATGAAGCTCTTCTGCTTTAAGTTCCAGGCAAACTTCTCTCTTGTGTCTCTTTCTGACAATAGCAACCCCACATGCACATGCTTAAAACCCAGCCCTGGATAACAACTGCCCATGCCCTTCAGCTTTTAAGATTTTTTTTCCCACTATTTGAGTAATTAAAACAAAAGTATGTCAGCAGAGGGACTGAAAAGGAGCCATCTCCATAGGATCTCTTTAATACAGATTTCTGTTACGCCTACTTAATAATACCAGGAGGTACTTGCTATTGCTGAATGAAAATTTGATCATGCCATATTGACAATAAGAAAACATGTGAGGGCCCAGGAATCAGGCTGTCATTTCATGTCTCTCGTGCTACTCAATTGAATGGGCATGAAAAGCACACCAGCCCAAAACTGATCTGTAACGCTTAGTTAGGTTACAGGTTTCTTGCTAAAGAGGCATAACAAAGCCACAGTATCATCTAGCTGTCATCATAAACCAAGGATGGCAGCTTCATTCTCTAATCATGACCAGAAATCAAATAAAACTCGTTTAGATCTGTAAAGCATGAGTTGGAATGATTGTAATCTGCTGCAGATTTGGCAGGCTAGCTTGAGAGAGGTCTCTGGGTACAGTCTGTCTGCTGAAGTGCATGAGGATAAACCTTATGAACTCAGAGAGTTTCACTACCCCTGTGGACGTAAGACTGATTCTTTGCTCTCAAAGGAATTGCCCGGTGGGGAGGAGATGTATATGAACAAGTGTGAGAACCTCAGTGACTGGGAACATAAACCTCTTTTGCCTCCTTGCATCTGGGACAGTCAGGATGAGGAATCTGTTTTTGCCTAAAGAGATGAATGAAGGGGCAAGGGGAACTTACGTAACTCAGTGTTGTATAGCTGCCTATCATGCTTCTCATGTGAGGGTCTTTATAAGTTCAGGTTCAGGTTAGGTAGGAATGTGTGTTCACACCAGCAAAACTACTTTATGTTTCACTGCTCTGCAGATGGTTGTGGCCAGCCTTTCCTTTAGGGAAACAACCCACTTAACAGAAATATCAGACAAACATAATTTGTTTTAGTCCTCTTAGCTGAAGAATAGTCCCTTGAAAAGCAATTAAATGTCAAGGGTCTGACTTTTGACAAGGAAAAGGCCCAGAAGTGGTGAAATCCTGTCCTGCCACTCAGAACAAACTCTGTCACACTCCTTATCAAACCTTTAGATGCTTTGAAAGAGTTGGCCCATTATCTTTACTCAGAAATGTCCATTTCCTAAAGTTCAATCAGAGGCTCCTGCATTCCAGATTGTCCCTACTGCCTCTTGTCCTGTTGGTGGGAACCACTGAAAAGAGGCTGGCTCCACCCTCCTTGCATCCTTTCCTCAGGTGTTTGTGCAGATTGATAGATCCCCTCCAGAGCCTTCTCCTCTCCAGCCCAGTCACAGCTATCTCAGTCTCTCTTCATACAAGGGATCCTCCTGTCCTTTTATCATTTTCTTGTCCCTTTGCTGGCCTCTCTCCAGTATGTCCATGCCTTTTTTGTACTGGGGAGTCCAAAACTGAACACAGAACTCCAAGTGTGGCCTCATCAGAGCTGAGTAGAGGGGAAAGATCATCTCCCTTGATCTGCTGGTAATACTTTGTCTAAAGCAACCTTTTTTGTGGCAAGGGCACGTTGCTGGCTCAAGGTCAACCTGGTGTCCAACAGAACCTTCAGGTCCTTTCCTGCAAAGCTGCTTCCCAGTTGAGTGGCTCCTGGGATATATTGGTGCCTGGGAGTGATCCTACCCAGGTACAGGACTGGGCACTTCCCCTTGTTGGACTTTATGAAGACCCTGTCAGCCTATTTCTCCAGCCTGTTGAGGTGCCTCTGGATGGCTGCATGCCCTGAGGTTGATCTGAGCCCATCCAGAGCATACTGTATATATGCAGTAGGATGAAGTGAGGAAAAGATGTTTCTTTTTCTTACCACACCATTCTATTTATCTCAGGTATCTACTAAAGTGACATTAATGTGACAGCAGCTGTGCTGCCAAGTACTGCTATTTCCTTGGGCAGCTCAGCTCTATATCTCAATTCCATCTCACACAAAATGGGAGCAATAACACTAAAATTTATTTGTCTTAGTGTGACCAATTAGCTCACAATCTTCAATGATAATCACAAATACTACTATGGCAAATTACCTCTATGTTCTTAGAGATGTAGGAAATGCTTGAGAGTTATTGTGCATGGCAAAGAAAGAGAATTCAGTACATATGGAATTTGCTGTGCTAGTGAACTATTTCAGGAGGTAGGAAGATTCCACTTTGCCCTGGAGTTAGCAGTGCATGTTTAAGCCTAAGTGGGTTNCAGCTCTTTCAACCCATCTTCACAGGAGAGGTGCCCCATCCCTCTGATCATCTCTGTGGCCCTCCTCCCAGCCCCTTTGAACAAGATTTGAGGATAATGATTTTATTATTTTCTTGGTCAGACATTTTCAGTGTAGCTCAGCTTTGGGAAGTGAACCCTAAATATGGAGCATACACAGAACTTCTTACTTATAGTGTACTCTTTGGTAGGACCATCTCTGACTCAACCTTTTTCTTTGAAAATTAAAAATGTCTAGCTCCACATTAAATGTCATTTTACAAATTTAACCTGAGGTCTAAGAGGCAAGAAATCTTGCTTCATGTTCTTCAGATTTAGTCATCCTATAAAATAAAGCCTTGTAAAGTATGATAGATATGAAAACAATTAAATATACTCAATTCTGGTGGGTTTCAAAATTATATAATAATGGATCTCCTCCCTGACAGGCTTACTGACATTTTTAAAGCACGGAAATAACAAAGACCTCAAATAAGCAAAGTCTTCTTGATGAAAAAAAGTACTCCAGGAATAACAGTGGAGTGAGGAAGGTGTTATCCACAAATCCTTCTCTAGAGAATTCAAGCACTATCTCTAGACATCATATTCAACAATTCAATAACATCACTGAAGGTCAGTATGGCCAGGTCCCCAAAAAGTGTGAAGTCCTGGCCATACTGATAACTCTGGTTACCCTTGGAACTCCTGCTATTTTCTGAAGTAGAAGATGGGTAGAACAAGCTAAAGTAACATTCTCATACTGGGTTGAGGATAAAGAGATTAAGTTGACATAATGAAAAATACATGGGTAATGGAGAGATTTTGATGGACGAAAGAAAGCAAGACACCTTCAGAACAGGGAAAATAATGAATGAGTAAACAGATATGAAGACAGCCCAGACAAAAAATCAGAAGTAAAAGAACCCCAAAATTCTAAAGAAATAAATCAAGCCTCCGAAACAACAACAAAAAACTAACCAACAAACAAAAAAACCCAACAAACAAACCAAACCGAAAAAACCAAAACAAGAATATTAAGAGGAAATTATCCTGAAAAAATCAATGCAACTACAGTCTCTCATTTAGTCTTTAGGGAGTTGGCATTAAAGTATTAGAAATTTTCTTCTCATTTGGAAGGGGGTTACTTACAGTAAATAATAACCTCATACTTATGGAATAATGTTCTGTGTTAGAACTGAACTGAGCTACCACAGGTCCAGAATTTACCAGTAGGTGTTCTTGACATGTTAAAAATCCCTTCTGGATTTCTGATTGAAAAGCAGCTGTAACTGTGAGATCTGAAATCATTCAGTTCATACTGCAAATGAGGCTACCAAGGTCAAAGGAGACGGCAGATCTCCAAAGTGATATTGAGGCAAGCCACAGAGTTGAATTCCTTTTGTTTCCTGTAACTACAATTTATCTAAAGTGCAAATATGAAATAAATGAACACTTTCACTGGAACCTCAAAGATGTCACCTGTTTAGATGTGTTGTGCTTCCATTTAAAAAGGGAAAATACAATAAACCTCCCTTAAAGGGGAATTGAAAGGAAAACCACAAAATATTAAGTTTCATGTATTATCTCAATGCTGTTGTAGTTCTCATTCAAATGCTGCTGTCTAAATATTACCATAATATTGAAAAGGCTCCCAAGTGGATGAAATTGCTATTAAAAAGTAGACTACTTGCAGAGAAATCAAAGCTGAAATGTGCGCCTCTAACTATTTCTGCTTTTGGAGGTCACAAAAATCACTAATCTGCAGTCATTGATAATTTATCCTAGTCACACATGCATGTTTTGAAAAGCAAGAAGTATCTTTTCACAGGGACATCCTGCTGAGTGAGTGCTAAGGAAAGAAATTTCCTTGAAGCATAAGACTGCAGGGGCAGGCACCCAGTGTAAGTGGCAGACATCTATATGTCACTAGTCAGAGAGCCAACAAGTTCACTCTGTAACCGAGAGAGGCACTCAAAGCAGGCTGAACTCCTCTCTGGAGCAGTCTCCCACCATGGACCATTGAGAAAACCTGACACTGAGCATCTGTCTAATACTTACATGATTAAAGTTAAGGGAAATCCATTGCCTGATGTCAGAAATTAACTGAGCAGTTTTAGTGGGAATCAAGCAGATGGCCTCATGTACAGAAATATGCCCGGTTTCCGTTGTAATTGTTTGTATGTTTTTCATGATCCTGCATTTGTTTATGAGATTTTTTTTATTTATTACTGTTTGTGTGATTTATTTACAGCTTGGTAAGCTTGTGAACAGGGCTATATGATAGTATAGTCTAGTTATAGCAAGGAATCAAACTTCATGACCCTTCCTGGCACACAGTACATATAATTTAGCACCACTGACTCTTTCACCTCTCTGCACTAAAGGAAAAAAAGGCTAACATACCTCCCAGCTTGAAAACAAGCTCTAAATATAATTATATGAACAAACACTGACAACACCTGTATATAAGGAATGAAGGAAAAGCATTTTAGTATGTTCTTCAGTTGCATCACTTTCCTGAACAAAGAGGCTTTAGACAAGGCAAACACAAAGGGTCTATTGGAGGAAACAGCCCCACTTGAGCACATTGTTAGGACATCACTGCTCTAAATAGAGACATTTATTCACTTAGCTATGTATCATTAGCATAATTTGCTTCACACATCTGGAAACTGATAGCCACCAGTGGTGTCTGTAATTTTGCTATTATTAAAACTTAAGATCTGGCTATAGAAAACAGTAGAAGACATATTGGTTGAAGATTCCATGTAGACAGAGTTGTTGTCTGTATGAGAAACAGGTTTAGATTGTTCTTACTACCAAATGCCTGTATGTCCAATGGGAAAAGCAATCTTGAGTAAGAGCCAATTGTAAATTATTTGGATATTTACAGACTGAAGAGAGCATTGTCAACATGGAAAATTACCATTAAACAAGTTAACCCTACTTGCTACTACTGGAAAATGCAAAATTGCTGTGTTCAGTCAGATACTGTGGTACAGGAAATGCTCATTTCTAATGAATGTGCTAGTCAGTCTTCTTCTAGATCAGCTAACTCTCCATAAAGAGCCAAATTAAAAATCTCAGTAAAACTGGACCACACAGCATTGCTGTAGAAGGTCGTGATGGGAAGGCAATTCTGTGGTTGGAACATGTAAGAACAAAGAGAAGTGCAATTTTCTGTGTTGAGGTCTAGTAGTAGTTTCCCATGCAATTTTGGACAGTATTTAGTTAGAACACTCAAGGGTCTTCAAGTCTTGTGTGCCTGATTTGCAAGTAAGCTCCCTCTAAACTATGGGAATTTTAAATGTGTCCTCTTTTCGGTTTCTTGAATTTGACTATTGCTAGGATGAATAATTATGTCCCACTCTATATGATATGTCAAGTGTTTTGACATCTTTTCATGGTTAAGGATGCAGAAATGTAAAATGTTAATGGCAACTCAACTTTCAAGATAAATTGACAGGAAACTAGATGAAAGCCTGCTATATATTGCACACTCCTGAAACTAAACATGAGGAAGGTTTTCAGCTGAACTGACCACATGATTTGGTCTTACAGACCAAGATGCAATCACAAATTGGGAGCATATGTCCAGTATTGTACATCTGCATATGCTTCCACTTATTAAGGAAAGTTTTACCAGAACAGCCAGGGAATAGGAGCTCTATAGTACAGGACTTTTGATGAGCTTCATCTGTTGCCTAAAAGTACCAATTCTGACATTGTTCTTTTAGAGACAGATGCTGCAGAAGATTTGTGTGTTAAGAGAAAAAACTCAATGTTTTCAAGATGTTTTACATTTACAAAGCAACTTCTATCAAAGATATGAAAGACAGGAATTCTGGAGAAATGTATTTCCATTCTTCTATTACCCCTCTAAGAGCTCATCTGAGCTCTTCAGCAGTCACCTATATGTATATACATATATACACAAACACAAGTTCTATTCTCTCTTCCCACACTTAACTTCAAAGTTAACTTTGCAGTTCTGAGTCCTAATTTATTGGATTTACTAAATGCCTTTAATTTTGTCTCTTTTTTTTCAGTTCAACTTATTCATTATTATTCTGCAGCGTTCATATTTTCCTCAGAGTAAAAGCTTGGTTCATACATTGTTTCTCTTTGAAGGAGGGAGATCTGAATACTAACATGGCCCGACATGAACAAGTACTGGAAACATCAACTATAATTTGACAGTTTATGAAGTAAATTAAGCAGCTATTATGAGAAAAAGCTTTTCATCTGACACCACTCAGCTAAAAGCATCATCAAGATATAAAGGTATCCCTAAAAGACTTCCACCAGACTGATACTCACCTTTCATAAGTACTGAAAGGAAAATATTAATACAGAAGCTGAAAGTGAATTCATACACAAAAGTGTGCCTACATGAATATTCACAAAGTGACAGGCACACAGATATGAGAGAGGCCAAAGCTCAGAGTCCTTTATATGCTTATCTAGAGGACAGCATTTATTTTTCTAATATTCTGTAAGGAAATTGCTGTCCCCAGTAAGCACTGTGGGAATAGCCAGGAGTCATTGTCCCCCCTCAATAGTCAATAGTTTTCCTAGCTTGCATTTCTCTGTTTCATTCCATGTCCTTGTGGCCACTTCTCTGTCTGTAATGAGAAATCAGAGGTATTTTTTTCTTCTACTATCTTCAGCCTGTGCAGGATTTTTTCATCTCTGCATTCTTTGGAGTCACTGAGTTCATGGGGAGAAACATAAATAGTGTATCTGCTTTTAACCCCTCTGATCCTCTGCTACCTTCTTCTTTTATCTTCAAGACTTTTTAAGGTTAAGCCAAAGCAATAGTTCACACTGTGTCTGGAAGACCAGTTACTGAGGACTGTTGTTTTCTTCTATTTGTGCCTTAAGCAGAAAACATAAAGAAATAGACCTGGCAAAATCCGATGTGTGCAATGTATTGGATCCATCCTCATGTCACAATGTTTTAGGGTTTCCTGTCACATTTGCTACATGTCTCTGGGACACATCTCTTTCTCACATATGTACTGGCAGTCTCTGACCTGGGAGAGAATCATGAGATTCAGCTTTCATTGCTCCTTTTAGCCATGGGCTGGCCAAGGATGCCGATCAGGAAAAACTCAGCCACAAATGGAAAATTCAGAATGTCTATTAATCCCATTCACTTGGATCTTTGCTGTACCAGGATTTCAGTATATATTAATGAAAATAATTCACACTCCTATTCTAGCAAATATGGGAAGTGTTGGACCTAACAAATCATTGATTCATTCCTTTCTTTTTCACCTACTTATTTTGAATTGTAGCTTGAAGGAGTAACCACTGCCTTTATTTTCTATGTACTGGGTACTTTTGATAATGCCTGGAAGGCCCCCAGCATTGTTCTATTAGACAATAGACAATGTGAAACAATGTCTATTGTTTTGTGTATTGTCTGACAAACAGAAGAAGAAACAGTTTCTGGAAAGGAAAACTGGCAAAGACGAAGCCACATAGCAGTAGAAGAACAGCAATAATTGAAACCACAGATGGAATGATTCTCGTGTTTTCTCAAATGAAAAATAAATCATCCACACAGCTCTGGAGCAAGCTTAAGGGACACTAAATAGATTCCTCCAAGCTGTCCTTTCACAAAGAAAATATTTCATATGTTCTTTATTGCTTTGATGAGAAAGAATGAATGCTGGGAGTTAGCAATGCTCTGTTGTCTGTAGCAGGAGCTCATCCTCACTCTGTTGCCATGTCTACAGAAGTTGTTTCCCTTTTTAGGATAGTCAAGTCAATGTTGTAGGAACTCAAGTCCTTCATCACCATTCCAATGACAGTTCAGCCACTGATGTGGAGCAGACCTTCACTTGCCTATGCATAAATATCCTATGAAAGTCATGACTCCTCCAAGGCTAATACAGCTTCTTATCCATGACACACTCCCCTTGTACAAGGCAAGGTTAAGGCAAAATGGACCATGGACCATAGAGGCCTTTGCTTTCTTCTGCCTCAGACTGTGATGTTTTACCTGTTTTAGTTAGGTGTCATCAAATTCATACATCCTGTGTGCACAAAATGAAAGAAGGAAATCTGAGACAACCCCTTCATATTCAGTGGAACAGTTTATCACTTCTCCCTCCAGGTCTGTGGTCACCTGTACTGTGCAAACAGTGTTCAAACTCTTTTATAGGGAACATTCACCACCATCTGTGGCGATGGTACAGAAATTTTCCTTATTTTCATGTTGGCATAAAATAAAAATATGATCTAAACTTTTTGGGCATCACTTTCTCTTTTCACTTTTTTATCCCTTTTATTTCTGTCTGTCTTCTATAGCTTTATTTCTCTGCTGGTAATTTTTCTTTTCCTTCCCTTAATCTTCTCCCACATGAAGCAGCATGTTTATTAGAAATGTGGAATGCAAGAAAATAGAAAGATGGAATGGAGAAATTCTGGTTCTTCTAGTCAGACAGTTCTCTGAACCTACAGTTGTCCTCCTACAGTTAAAAATCACATTTCTGCTGTCTTGCACCTAACCCTCCAGTTAGGAGCCCAGTTTCTAGGTTCAAGGATTGGAGATCATTTGCTTAGTCTTCGAGACTTCCTGAATGATATCAGAATTCCTGGCCAAAGTGACTTATCTTAAGGTTTTCAGGAGTCTACTTTTTTTGATATTTCTTTATAGATTTTATAAAAACATAACATCAAAAAGTTTTCTTAGGTTTAACTTCATAAAACAACCTTCATGAAATGCACTGAAATGAACTAGATTAAAAAATAATTTATTGATTCTCTTCTCAAGTGTAGGTTTGAGCTCAGCAGAAAATTTTCCTTTACAATGAAAATTATTGCATTTCCAGTTTCAAATTCACAAAGCCTTCTGAAAATACCCAGGTAGTACTATAACTGCAGAGGACAAGGTAGTTTTCAAATATAGCAGTGCCTGAATGAAGCAACTACACCATGGGGCCCAATTTTAAACTGCATTTTTACTAAGTGAACAAAAGTGAAATGGAGGCGTCTCTGACAACTTTGTCATGTTTTGAGGATAAAAATGTCTGTTATTTATTTGCTGAAAGGTATTTCTAACTACTTTTTCTCATACTTCTGGGTTGGGGTTTTTTTTCAAACACTTTTCTAGTTGGCCGAAATGTAAAAATGTAACAAAATTATGGGACTTAGCAAACGAGATTTTGCATAAGTTCCTAATTTCTAGAGGCAAATTACTTGATTTACTGAGCTGGTATAATGAAGAGTTACGGTAATGTTAGAGGCCCAAAGTCTGACCTCTTTATCATAATATTTTGAGAGATAGCGACAAAGGGATTTTTTTTAGTAGAAAAGCTTTAAATAATTGAGAGCTGCTCAGTTATGTGCCAGTCTAGAAAATATAACTTCAAATTCAAACAGGATATGGAAAGTAAGAGCTATAGCACTGTGTCCCCCTCCAAGTAAAGGCCATTAACACTACCCAAGAATATACCTAGACAATCATGTTTTGCACATATTTCCAGGGGAATCTAAGAATCCCTCCAGGTTCAAAATGCTTTAAAAATCCATGCTGCCAGATTTTGGATAGTTGCATACATGTCTTGTTGAAGAATGATGAAGATCAGGGTGTCTCATGGGCAGAAACATAGGGTCAAAAGTTTTTAGGAGTCTTCGCTATTGGGCTATACCTGTGCAAATGATTCAGTCAGAAGCATGGGCAAATTCTTTATTACTAGTTTCAGATCCAAATAAGTCATTATCTTCATACTATTTTCCTCATAATTTTTGAATTCCTTTGTTTCTTTTTTCTTTTTTGAGTGATACTTAGGGATTGATCTAACAAGACTTCATGTCAATTAAATATAAGTGCAGTGTAACTTCAATGATATACTTGGAGATTTTTCCAGCATCTGCATGAATAAAGCTGAAAGGGTTTGGTTCCCAACATGACAGATAACCAACATTTCCATTGCTCCCTTTGTAAGCTGCCATATAATTCTTCTTTTTTACATTCTACAGCAGAGCTCCATGTCATAATATCAGTTTCATGTTCTTTTTCAGCCTCAAGTGTAACAGGATCTGGACGTCTTCCTGTTCATTGTTAAGAAATATTTATTACAGCAGTGTGTGGTGTTTCCCCCTGTAAAACCTTCTCCATTAATAGGATCTGAAGTCATCATGGGCTCTGTTCCAGGTACTGTGTAAAATCGAGTTAGTAGGAAGGCACACTAACTCCCTGCATTGCCTGTGTTTATGTTTCTGCACTGTGTAATATGTGGAAAACCCCTGAACTTTCTTCAAGTCATTTGGAAAAATACTTATTTTCGATG
>VYZT01007944.1:11714-26338 GCA_013400735.1 Pomatostomus ruficeps | reverse complement strand
TTTTCCTCAGTGGGGGTGAGGATACTGACAGTAGGATTGTATTTGTCACACAGCAGGATTCCTTCTCTTGGTTTTATTTTACAGACTTTCAGAAGCTCCTTTGGCCATGTCAGAAGCCACTAATCTGCTCGGAACCTCCAGAGCAGAGTGCACTGTGCACGTTATTCCTTGGCATATTACATGTTTTTCTGATATATGTGGTATTTTATACCTGTATAAAGAATGCCATTTGTACACTCTATAAACTACTATTAAAAAAAACCCAAACCACCTTAAACTGACATAGGCAAAGGATAAGGATGATCTCCTCATCCCCCCTGTTAACAAAAGCAGAAAATCTGTCCCTAAAACACTAAAAAAAATCTGAGATATGTTAAGTTCCAAGTAAAGTTAGAAAGACATGGGGTTTTGTGTTACAAAATTCCACTGTATTCCCAGAATTTACACAGATATTTTAGTCAGCATTTGGAAGAGATATTACATGAAAATTATAAAAATGTATGTATACTATTATATACTATGTGCACACATATTAAAGGCTTGGTGGAAATGAACACACTTTAGAAATTAACAAACCAAGAACACACATTACGTAAACATTACAAACCTCTAGTTTTGCATCCAGATCTGCATCTGAAGCCACAACATGTTCGTCTTCCTTTTTTCCTGTAACTTTTATAAGGGTTTGTTTTGTTTTCCAGTATTTCTGTTGCATTTTATTGACCACAGATTTTTCCTGGCTTTGAGCATATTGATCATAAAATTCTCTTGGATAGTTGCTAGAATATTAACAAACAAAATTTAAAACTTCAATTGGATGCATTAGAAATAAATCTAACACACTCAATTAATACATTTCCATTAAGAATATTGCATTTGCATGCCAAAACATATATTCTAACATGCGGTTCCTCATTATGCATTAATAACAAAGCAATTAAATTAGTACTATATTTCCCATCCTACTTTGAAAAATAATACACTGATTTCAATTTGAATGTCTTAACCATGCAGTACTGCCTAATAAACAGCTGTAAAGAATTCTTCCCAATGCATTATGAAATTATTTATAGCCCACAGAATTAACTTTTTATTTTGTATAATTAATAGGAGAGTTTGAAGTCAACTTGCAGAGTTGCTTAAGCAGGTAGCAATTTTCATGCCATTTCAGCACTGTTGGGATGTCACAAAGCTCATTTTATGAATGGGATTAGACAACTTTTTGCCCTCCTTTTTTGTAATTGTATAAAAAAATAATTAGAAGAACACTCAACTCTTTTGAGCATGCCATGTGAAAGACTCGTATCTCACATCTCTCTTTACACAACTGACTACATGACAACTGTGGGTGTGTAACAGGTAACCTTTTCTTTCAAGGACTAGTTTTCACTGACAAATAATTCTGCATTCCTGTAGCAGACCTAATAAAAAGTGCAATATATAAATTTCATATTCCACAATATTTAAACCATACCAAAGCAGTTTAATAGAAAATACAGCCTTACAACGCAATCTTGGTGTCTTTCGGGAAGTGTTATTCCATTATTAATTTGTGCAAAAGTACATGCATTTTCCCCTATGTGCATATATTAAAAGCTGCAGTACTCTTTCAGCTTTTTAGAAGTACATGGTTGCTAAAAATTGCTACATTGAACACTCCATGAAACTTAAATAGGATGAGTTTGTTCTGAAAAGATACCTTCCACCTGTGGAGTGACAAAATGTGGTTCATTAGTGAGATATTGACCTCTAGCTCCGTACACAACATGCAGGCTGCTAAGAGATGCTACCCCAGGAGGTCTTCAGACCCAAAACACACACGAAATCATGTACTGAGACACATGTCCCTGCCCATGGCAGGGGGGTTAGAGCTAGATCATCTGTAAGGTTCCATCCAACTCAGGTCATTCAATCATTCTATGGTCCTCTGACTATATATATCTATATATTTGCTGTGAAGTAATACAGCGATTCTGAAAAACAAGCCATTGGCACACGATCCCCAAAAGGGTAGCACATCTATCCTACATAGTTACTAGTGACACAGTTTAACCTGAAAAAGAAATTTTTTTCACAGGGGTATATTACTTGCTTTAGCTACTTTTAATCAGCGAGTTAGGTGACAGTGCCTTGATCACCAAAGAGATGGTAAGACATTAAACTGGAAGTGAGCAGGGACATAATTTAAAAAAGCACTTACACACAGCACTTCTTGGCTTTTTCACCAAACTTGAAAAGCAAAGGTATTTACCCTTTTAATTCTACACAAACATTCGTTCCAAGAGCTTACTTTATGAATTAAAATTAAAATAAGGGTCTTTTGGTACTACAGCAGAAGATAAAAAACATGTACAAAACATACCACATTTTATTTGGAATTCAGTACAAACAAGCCAGTACACACACTGACAACAGACAGCCTATCAAGTTAGGTGAAGACTATAGGGACCTGATACATACTGCACCTTTAAATCACAAAATTTACAGCCTCTGATAAATAAAAAAAAGCCTCCAGCATCACGAGAAAAGAGAATATGAGAGTTTAATAAAAATAGCATTACTTTAATAATAATTTTAAAAATGCATCAAACTTTTCATAAGGTATTATAAAGGCCCTAGCTGCCTGGCTAGCTGTGTGCTTCGACTTCTGCTACAGCTGTGCAAATAACTGATATCTCATTTCAGTAGTCAAGTGAAGAAAACACTGTAATTCATCTGATGTTAACCACCCTTGAGAGCTACCTCAGCTGAGGTGACCAGAAATATAGGGGACATGGTGCAAGGAATAAAAATTAGCTACTAATATAAGGTCACAAAAACATCAGAAAAACTGCTGGGATTAATACAGATTCCTGAATTATGAGACTGATAAAACAACAGAACAAATGAACATGCCAAACACTATTAGCTCTTTAGAATAAAAAATATTATCAAGATACTTACTACTTATGACCTTCCATTATTCTTGTTTTCTTCAGACACTAAATAAGAAATTATCAGTTAATACAAGTAGTTTTAATTTTTAAGTTAAACACTAGAAATGCTATATCTTTTCCCTCAGAAAATTACTATGCAGCAGCATCTTGTTTTCCATGTTACAAACAAAAACTTTTCAATCTGTGAGCCAAATGCCTTCTTTGTGTAATGCACAATTCTCACAAAAATCCATTACAAATGGATTTAAGTGCTGCCATCAGTGATGCCAATCCTTCTTCGTTAGCAAGTTTTTCAAGCAAAAGCAAATTTACCAGGCATAAATTCAGTGACTTTTGATGAGGCATGCCAAAATTGTACACGCTAGGCATCTCCTCAGTCAAGTTTCTTTCCTCCAAGTTTTAGCCACAATAGAATTCAATTACTTTTTAACTTTTTTTTTTGTCTGTATCACACTGATCTATTTTTTAAAAACATAGTTACATCATGTCTTGAGTCACAGATGTGAAATTCAATGACCAGATGGTTTTTCTATGAGGGACACCCCAGTTCCTAAGGATAGAATATGACTTGTATGCATTAGGACTTCGGATTTTATAAGTTACTATCTCCAGCTTGGATACTCAAGTCTCCCACGACACTTTGAGCTGGCCAGATGGCATGCACATCACTTCCCACCAGTACCTGCGCACACTCCTTCCAAGCCAAATTTAACAGCCAAACCAGATACTCATAAACAACGAGCACCCGGCTTCTCCTCTGCTGTTCTCAGCATACGGTTAACGTGGGAATGGAGGCACTGCAGCAGGATCTGGAGGAGACCAAAATGAAGCTGGTGAGATGGACGGTGCTGCTGGGGAATGGCCTTTGGCAAGGAGAGGCACAGAATAAACACACCAATAGGCTACACTAAGGTATGAAGCTGACTAGGAAAACAGTAATGGAAAAAGCAGCTAGGGAGGTAATGGTGCTGAAACTGAACTTCGGCACTAATCCAAGTGAGCAAGAAAAGGAGCTACAAAGAGGAGCCACGATGTTGGAAGCACAGCTGGCACAGTGCTGCATACAACCAGTGTGGTTAGCACTGGAGAGGCAAAGGGACTGGAACAGATTGCATGAACCCAAAAGACGGAATGCAAACAACCTGAATGCTTCCCGCAAGTGTCAAGCACATGCACTTCCATTTGCAGCTGAATGGAGCCAAATCCCAGATTTCTGAGTCTAACCTCTCTGCTGTCAGTACCTGTGAAACTTCCTGGCGAAGTTCCATGAGATACTGCAAGATTGTATCAGAGCAGGAATTTCGCCTGAACTGGAATTTTTGTGAAATGCTCTTAAGCACTGCAGGAGAGATCCTGAGAAAATTTGTAACTCTGTCTTCAGACCAGAATTTAAATGTAAGGGTCAACAGCTAAAGAAAGAGGAAGAAAGAATAGTTTCAGATTCTTGTTTGTGCTACAGAACCATTGAGTCAGACAAGATACAGAATGGACTGCTTTGCTGTTGTTTCTAGAGCCACAGGCACAAGCGATGTTAACTCATTTTCTAAGACCTTTATATTCTTGACTTCACTGTTTTCACACTGGTCCTCCTTAAGTCAACTGTGGGGGTGTGTGAGTGAGATAAGACCACAGGATTTAGCTTGTATACACATCCATGACTCAGTTATTCAGCAGCACACTTGGTTTGACAGGAAGCAAAGAACAGCCTGTCTAGGTGGAATAACATATATTACTTGGAATGAAGCATAAGAAACCAATATGGGGAAAAGGTGTAAGGCACTGACCGTACTCACGTCCACCTGCTTCTCCTGGAAACCAATGTCCCTACAAAAAAATAAATAAGGTCACGGTGAAACAGTTCTCATTTGCAAGGACAGCTCATGCTCTTTCTTCCTAAACATCTGACCTTACCTTTTGACTCTGAGATCTTCTTAGTTATACTCTTCTAGGTCAGTCCTACATAGCACCCTTATGCCCTGAAGATATTAATTGTGAGAATTTTTACATTCAAAGCAGACAATATTTTCATGGTATGAAAATGAGGGCATGTATTCTCTGTTCTGCTGTGTGATGGGATGGCATTTGAGGTGTTTGAGTCTACAAGACCGGCTGGGATGGTGTCCTATGGTCAGTCAGGGTGGAAGGAAACAGAAGTGGAACCTTACCTACACTGCCCGCTGGAAATGGCTCCCGGATTGAGCTATCACCCAAAACATGCCAAGAGGGAAAAAGGTCCCAGAGAGTTCTAGGTAATATAGATAAAATCCATGGAAGGAAGAGTGCTGTAAGTAAGCAGCGGGAACAAGCAGCAGCCCAGGACAGAAGTTCAATCCCTGGGCCCATTTTATTTCCAGTATGGAGCTAACTTTTGGTCCTAAATGAGAATTCAGTTTTCAAAGATAGCTTAGTAAGCACTAGCATTAAGAAAACAGAAATGTAGTTGCTAAAAAATAATGTGCAGTGTAAATTGTCTCTGCAGTAATTTAACAGGGCCGTGATTTATTTTTATAATATCTAACTTCATGTGTTGCTCTGTCTGTTCCAAGTCCAGGAATCAAAGAGGGTTAAGATACTGGTCCAGCTCTAACAAAGGACATTATTAAAAACATATGGCTTAGTTGAAAGCAGTGAGATTTTTTTAAAAGAAATACCAAAATCTAAGAGTAGTCTCAAAAAGTGAGAGATACTAATAAGAGGGATTTGGAAACAGCCCAGGAAAGTATCCAAGAATTAAAAGGAACATTTCACAGCCGTGTAACAAAGAATCCTTACAGTCACAAAATACTGGCCCTGAGGCTGCAGAGAGAGACCAAGAAAGAGCACATAACCTCTCGCTACTTTAGGTTTTGCACCCTATTATGCTTTTGAAGAACAAGTCAAATGTCCCGCACAGAAGTAACAAGCCAGCTAGTCTTTGCCAAAGCTGACTACAATAGAAGCACATGACACTAACTTGAATCCACCAATACTCTCCCCAAAAGTTGCAGTCAAATTTAAAATTAACCTATGTTATCATACAGTGTTAGATATAAAAACAAGCTTAATTTGCCACAAAGAGTTGATGTAAGAGACGTTTTTTTTGTTTTTCTTCCCACTGTATTAAAACTAAAACAAGAGAAAAGTTTCAATAACTAGTATTATACTAACAATGATTAACAAAAGAAAAACAAAAAATCACCACCCTATACGAAAGCATTTGTATTGGGAAGTTTGCATGATCTTTGACAATAGAGTTACACAACACTTGTGATCTCCACGACAGACTTTATCTCGACAAACAAAAGGGAGGGATACTCTAGATGAGAGGAGGGGTGTTGGAAGCAAGCACAGCTGCTTTTATCACGCCACAGAAAGCAGTGCCACGTTACAGACGACTGCACACAAGCCCACGGTTAATACTGCACAGGGACGGACCTGAGGCTTCCTCAAGAAGTCCACTCATCGCTCCAGTAATTTTGCAAGTGCTTCTCAGTGTTTTGAGAGAGACTAACACTACCTCAGTTGAAGCATTACACCTGAGCTAGCCCTATTCATAACAAGTCTGCTTGGAACACAAAGGACCCATTCCCATACAGAACCAGCTGCGCTCACAAGCCCTGCAGAAACCTTGAAAATCCCTAACAGGCTTTTTCTGGGGAGCCACCAAGAAGCCTCAGCATCACTTTCCATAAACCATCCTGTATGCAGACTGGTGCTAGAGAAGATAGGCACAGCCTGGACACTGAAATACACTGAAACTGTTTCTAGACTCAGGCTGGCTTCAGGAGCAACACAGCTGAATTCAGGCAGTGCTCTGCCACGGGTAACAAGAAATGCTGAAACCAAGATGGTCCTGCAAACAGTCAGCTACAGCAGTTTCTCAGGGTGGTAGACTATTTACCCACAAATTATTTCTACAGGAGGCCAAAACAGCTGGAATGCACATAGAACTTCATGTTATTTCTGCCATACTCATCATCCTACTGAGAAATTTTAATAGCTATGACACTGCAATGAAACTTGATGGAGGACACTTGTCATTAGCAAGTGGCATTTCTATTCCTGTGGAAAATTCTGTGACTCTCTATATTCTCCACGACCACTTGAGTAAGCATGTAGATTTTTCTGTGCAAATAGGAAAATGTTTTCATGGTGTTTTGCATGATTTGAACTGCACCATACTCTAGGCCTACCCTCCGGCTCATGCTCTGTACAACATGTGTACAAGCTTGCTTCTCTTTTTTAGCTTTATTATATTTTGTTGCAGCATAAGTTGTCTGGTTTCCCAAGAGATGAACAACTCTATGAATAATCTTTAGATTCTACTTCTATAAGAAAAAAGATTGTATGAGTGCCTTCTCTCCAACAGTTACATTGACAATAAACAAGTCTGTATATCAGTGTCACTCGGAACACTTCTCTTTTTCAGTGAGCCTAAATGTAAGAAGTGTCACTTGGCATGGTAAAGAACAGATCTTAATACTCTCCTAGGTTATGGGCATATCAGTTTAAAAACCAAACTAATAAACAGAAGCTCTACCCCTAATTCAAGTATCTCCTCTTGTCTGCGCATTGGCTACATGGCTTTTACTGTGCTCTTAGCTCAGACAACAGATCACATAGACAAAAAATCAGGATGGAACCAGAGACATCAAACAGGAATCTTTTCAGCTCTGAAGACTGTATATAAAACAAACCAGTGATCTAATCACCGCTTCTCCGAACAAAGAGATGAGATGAAATCCTTGCAAAAAAGTTATAAATGCTGATGTACAGAGTATATCTAACATCCAAAGATGACCTGGCAGTTATGTAGGAAGGCCATAGATTGAACAACACATTCTTTTGAGATACATCCAGAAACAATGAAAGGGAACTGAAAAAGCAGCATAGCAGAATTCAGCAACCCTTAAGTGAAGGCAGAATGTTCACCAAAACACACAGAAGAGTCTGCACTTTCACTGACAAAACTGTCCTCTGAATCTACTGTTCTTTCAAAGCAGATAATATGTTTGTGGATCCTCAAGTCTCAACAAACTCTCCATACCCTAAAACCCTTGCAACTTAGAACTTCAAATATAGCAGAATCATGCATCACAGTTGACTTACTTATGTCAACAGTTTTATTAAAATGAATAACCTTCCAAGAAACTTTTAATACAATAATAGTACAGTGGTACTAAGTAACCAAAAAAATTAGAGAATTCTATATATAAAAGTTAAGAGTGATAGTTTCATTTATGTAAAATACTTTGAAAGGAAGAAAATGTGCTTAGGTTGTCAGCCAAGAGCTGTTGGAGGCACAGATGGCCTTTGATTCCTTCACCTATCTCCTCCACTCTGCTCTCTGGAAGCTGTGATCAAACTGAACCAAGTAAATGGGTCTGCAAAACAAGAAGCAGTCTCACTGCAAGATGAAGACTAGACAGGGTACAGTTTTATCTTCTCTGGTGTGTCTACAAACACACAGAGCAGGAGCTTCAAATGGCATTTGACTTTGCCTTTCCCAAGCAACAACATAACAGCCTGTAGATTTGAATTATCCATGTCAATGCAGGAAAAGAGTGAAACCTGAAGTCTGGGTCTTTCAGCATCAAGATTATACACAGACTGAGAAGTATTCCTACTCTTAACTAGAAGAATAGCTACCATTGTAATTTAGCTAAAATTAATCTAGAGTTCAAGCTATGACAAACGACAAGATTTAAATTTTTCTTCTAAAGCACTTAATTCTCAATATTCATGCTCTAATCCTGCAGAATCATCCAAGCTTAGCTTCAAACCCAGCAGTCTTTTCATTTTGTTAGACTACTCACTGATGCACTTGTTTATTAATTAAAAAAGTTTGCAAATTGGTCTGTAAGTGCTGCATTAGCAGTTCCTTCCATCCATTACAACTTTTTGTCTAATCCTTTGTCTCAGACTGATCCACAGCTTTGCTACTTATCCTGGAAAGCGTCTATCTTGGAGATTACCCACAAATTCTCTGGAGAAGAAATACAAGATTGCAGTATCAACAGAATTACTCTTTCAATCTATTTCAGGAGTTGACACCTAGAAAGAAATTTCATACATTCTTAAAAGAAGCACAGGATAAATGGCATCTGTTATACAGTGAAGGCTCCTGCTATATATATATCTCAGCACCCAGGAGGTGCTGAGAGGGGAAAAAAATCATCCTGTTTTCTGCAATTATCTAACTTAGTGTCTAAATTACCACACAAGCCTCTCAAGACCAAGTCCCTGTACAGATAGTAAATAGAACCTTCAAAGAGCAATGCTAAGCACTCCAACCAGAGCCTCACCATTGTGCTCTGTGCATGCAGAAATTGTGCTTTTTGCACTGAGCACCTGAACTACACAGCTAAATTATGCCATGAGAGCACTGCTCTATTCTACTCTTAGAACTAGGATTTCATAGTGGTCTGTTGAATTAATGGGGGAAAAAAAAAAGTCAGCAGCATACCAACTCTTAGTTAGGTGATTGTCTTTTTCCCCTTATTACCCAAGGATCNCATAGTGGTCTGTTGAATTAATGGGGGAAAAAAAAAAGTCAGCAGCATACTAACACCATGCTTGGGATATGGCCACATCCTGTTAAGTCCCCTGGAACCAATTTTCTCTTTCACTGCAAACACTTCTGAAACTAACATTTCTAGACACCATTTTTGCCATTTCCTTCTCCTCTCTACCAAGGCCTATGAGACATCCCAGCAAACTATTCATTTATTCCATTCCATTTATTCATTTGTCTTGATCTTTCAAAGAATTAAAAAAACCCCAAAGAATTAACCCACTCTATCCCCACTCCTGCCCCCGCCAAATTTGATGAGCAGAAAAATCCCAAGCACGTACCCAAAACAGAAGTATCAGAGAAGCTGGAGCCTGTTCCCCAAGGAGATAGTTTGACCCAATACAACACTTCCTTCTTTTTCAAGCTAGTAAATTGTGTGGAGAACAAACCACAGTAACACCAGCAGGTATCTTAAATGACTAACATTGTGTGATTAGAGACTTGCACCATGAGAAACCAGGTACAAGGTACGAAGAAATCTGAATGTTTTGGGTCTTCTTTCTGCCACTTCATACCACTACCTAGGCACCTGTCTGCAAAGAGTACATCCAACCAAATGAGCAGCAGTACTATTGGCACCTGTCTTTCACACAGTTTTACAGTGACTCTATTTAATACTGTGTAGGGCATATATCGTTCACATCTATTGCAGAGAGTACTGTCAAGAGTTACTTTTTTCCAAAACACAGCTGCCACACTTTTAATTTCAGAGTACAAAATTAATGTAGGAAATGATTCTACTTGATTTCCTGGTGTAGTCTAAAATAAGGATGATATCGGGGGCCATGTTTCTTATGCTATCATTTAGTCTTTATTTTTCTATTCCCAAATCTGATGTATACAAGTTAATACAAGTGGCAGACAAACTGCAAATTTACACTTTCAGAGTTTACTGCCCACTTATATCAAGAACTAAAGAGTGTCAATCCATCTGAACCACTCTGGTTTTCAGTACCTGAGTTGTTACAGGTAAATTTTAGCCAATATGAAAAAGAAATATGGCACTATGTCACCATGTTTTTTAAAACCTGTTTTTGCCCCCCAAAAATGCAAGGACCAACTCAACAGTTAGCATTCCTCCCCAGAAAAATAAGTCTGTGTCTACTTGGTACTATATACCTGTCATACTATTCCAAAAACTATCAGGTCAAACTTATAGGCATAACTGATCTCCTTTCTAGAGCATAAAATGCATTGAAATGATACTTTGAGCCAGGTT
This sequence comes from Pomatostomus ruficeps, assembly GCA_013400735.1. Classification (NCBI taxonomy): domain Eukaryota; kingdom Metazoa; phylum Chordata; class Aves; order Passeriformes; family Timaliidae; genus Pomatostomus; species Pomatostomus ruficeps. Next base: position 15,630 of record VYZT01007944.1, on the reverse strand, counting down.
GGGGGGTTTTTTTGGTTGTTTTTTAAACAGTTGAATGAAAAATTCCTAAACCCAGTGTATTATCTCATAAACACTGATAAGAATGGCACATGAAGTCACAACACAGTACATGTAGCCTCAGAACAAAATATTTCAAATAAATGCTGGTAGACTCACAGTTGCAAAATTGATGAGCAAACAATAGCACTTTCTAGGTAAGCTCATTTGCATGCAGAACTTTATCATTTGCACAGAGATATTTAATCACACAAAAAATTAATTTTAAATTCCTTTTTTAGATTACACTGATTTTTCATCTGCTTGTTGTGAAATAATGTAGGGACAGTACACAGTATCAGTTTACCCTCAGGTAACATCTTTCACTTCACTAGTAAAGTATTCCACTTATATTTGTGGTGAACAGTGAGACAACCAGGTAAGCATTGCAAGTACCATGCACATTTTATGAAAGGATAATTTGAGTATAAATCATTGAGTGGCAGGTCTAAGCTCACTGCAAATGACTAAAACTGGGGATATGTACTATCCACTATTTAATCTTCTTCTAAATGCAGACTTGCTTTGTTTCTTCAACATGACTATCAAATTCGTTTGTAATACACATTTGTTCTCCTGGTTTAAGAACCAGTATTTTTAAACTTAATAGCTGAATATTATTAAAGAAAATACCATATGGAACATGCGCTGTACATAGATTATAAGAGATAAGATTGTTCTTCTGACACACTCTACCTGTAATGAGTCTAGAGTCTTAATACTGGGAAATTTTCCCCTTGTGGAAACTATGGGAAAAGTAGTGAATGAACAAAAAAAAAAAAAAATCATAAAACTCTTTTTGCATTACATACAAACATATCAGGTTTTAGAACTTCAAACTAATGTCTCTTTTATTTAGATACCCTACTTGCTGGCACAGCCAACCCTCTCACGTTTCTGTCTCCCTCCTGCCTTTTCATCCATTTAGAAGCCAGGAAGCAATGCCATTTATATCCAAGGAGAAACAATGCTGGGAGAGCGAACATGAGAAAATTATTTTCTCCAGATTCCCTTGGAGATTATTTCACATCTCTGGATAAGAGATTCGATTAACAAAACAGCCTTAGCATGCACAGCAACAACAATACAGGATGATCTCCCCGCACCACCCTTTGAGTAAACACCATCAGTACAGACTATATACTCTCAACAGTGGCACAGTCCACTCAACTTTCACATTACTGCTCTCAGTAACACCCTGGCACACCAGCTGGCTGTTCCTAGAGCAGTGGTCATCCCTATGAAGCTACTTGCAAAATGGACCCAAGTACTGTTTCAGTGACTTGGTACAGGCAGTTCTCAAGGCTGACGTAAGCAATTGCATAACCGGTCAAAATGCCCCTCAGTTTGCTTTGGCTAACAATAGCCACAGGAAAAACTACTGTGAGACTATTATTACTAGCAACACTTAAAAGGTCAAATGTTTCTACTGTTCTTGACTGCTTGGTTCTTTCTCTAACAAACTTCACTCTCTGGGCTTTTGTATTTTTAATGCTTCTGCATCACATGGCGTAATTTTGTCTCTAGAGTGATTTCATGGTTGAAAAGCAGCAAAACATCTTGAAGAATCAACTACAGAGCAATACTCTTGGAGGAGATTTTGAAAAAAAAGTATTAAAATGTCTTTGAGAGCATTTTTTGTCTTCTAGTTTAGATGAGATATCAGCATGTTTTTTTTCCACCAACTCATACCAACAGCTTTCAACGCTGGTTGAAGACTGAAAAGAGCTGTTATTATTAATTTCTTCAAGAAAAGGTTATGTGGGAAATCATCAGAACAATTTAACAAACGCGTAAAGTATGGATAACAGAGAAGAACTGGCAAGATGGTTGGGCTTGAAACTCTACTAAGCCAGGACAAAAAATCCCTAACCCTGTAGTAGGGTTCAACAGGAATTTTACCTTGCATTATGGGATTCCCTTCACTCCCCAATAACAGAAACTTCTAAAAGAAAAATGTTAAAGAAACCTTTCCCTTCCATAAAGTCATGACTGGTCTTCTTGAATCTGCAAATTTAGAGTAACATTTATATTTGAATCTCAACTCAACCAACACAATAGAAGAAAGCACCATTATCTAAAAAGCACTTAATTTTTTTTTTTTCTCAACTGAAAAGAAAGCAAGTTCCACTGACCAGCATCTAAATTCTTGAGTAAAGTGCTGGAACCTTTCTAGAAACAACAATGTTTCACCCATGAAGTTGTGACAGTAAAGAAACTTTAGAAACTCATTTAGACTGAAGTTTGGCAGCATTTAGCTGCCATATTATCTTCCAGTAGAGTTTGTCATGTGCAAAACGTGACTGGTTATACCAGTTACGGCAGTTCACTACTGAAAAGATCTCGGTGGCTTGACACTAAATTCCTCTTTCAGTGGTATTCACATTAATCTTAAACTCAGTTTAAACCAACAGGCTGTTCAAAGAGCAGTTTAAAAAATTGCTAAAGTCTAAAGGAGGTGTTGCTGGACTTCATGCTAAGTACCAGTAAGAACTGCTACTCCCAGATCTGTGCCAGAGAGATAGCACCGTCAAGGGGTCCTTCCACTGCCTCTTTCAGAACGCTGGATAGACAAAGTAGAAAAAGAGTGGATTATCTGAAAAATCAGATAAAAGACCATAACCAAACACGGCCTGCACTGCAGACGCCAAAATCCAGCCCACCATTTTCTCTGTCCAACACTTTGGAAAAGCAAACAAACACAGTTTTGTCCTTACAAGAGTCTTGCTAGAGCAGAACACAAGAACAGTTTATTTCCAAGAAGTCTACTCTGAAACAAAAGTCACAGCTGCTTTCTGAGACCCAAATCAAATAAAATCTATCTAGAAACTGAAAGAAAGAGGATAACACAATTAAACATGGAGAGAACCAAAGCCAGCAAACAGGTGCTTCATGGAAATAAAAGGTCATCTTGATTTAAAGCAAGGCTTGTAGATAGGGAAAAAATAATAGAAACAACCAAACAGAAGAACAATTGCAATGTCAAGCTTCCAAAATACTACCACAACGTAACTTGGGGGTGGGGGTTTAAAGGATGTAACCCTGAGATTACCAGATGCAGTTTCACATTTACACTTTTGAACTAAGGCAAGCCTGAACTACTGCTTTAAGAGGGATCGTACAGATCCTTAAGACTATCAGCTTTATGCAAAACAGGAGACTTATTTACATATGGCACTGAACATACACATAATGATATCGACAAATTAAAGAGCACAGTGCCCTTCACCCCTTTCTGCTATTAAAAGCTGATCTGATGTTTCAAATAATGTCTGATTTTCCTTTTTTATTTTAAAGGACTAGAGCAGCTTTCACGGGTCAGGTAAATGGATGTAAAATAAATCTGATTACCACGATGAACCTTTCACAAATTATAAGCTTTAAATCGTAAATGCGGGGTTCTTGAATTTCCGTTTCACCAGCTGCTACTGCCGCGGTGCTGGTTCGAGATCTGACGTTACCTGACCAGAGCATGCCCTGCCGCCCCTCTCCAGCCGGCCAGCCCCAGGAGGGCTCGGACCGCAGCCGGGCAACCTGCGCCTCAGCCCGGCAGCCAAGCCGGAAACCGCCAAGCAGAACCGGCCGTTTCCCTCCCCGCTTCCAGCGGGCAGAGAGCCAGGGAGGATGTACGGGAGGCACAAACGGATAAATGCAATAATCATGGCGAGACAACCGCACGGCGAGAGGGGAAGCACAAGGCACAAGGAGGGACAGATGCCATCTTGTGTCACGGAAATTTCGCCCTGAACAGGTCGGCCGTGGCTGCAGCGCCGGCGGGCACCAGCTCCGCAGGCCCGGCGGCCGCGCCGCCTCCCTCGCCCCAAGCGGGCTGCCTACGGGGGAGGCGGCGCCCACCCGGGGCTGCCCGGGACCGGCGGCA
>VYZT01007944.1:0-11695 GCA_013400735.1 Pomatostomus ruficeps | reverse complement strand
AGCCGGGAAGGCGCGGCCGCAGGTCCGCGGGGCTCGGGGTGGTCACTGTCCGGTCCTGCTCAGGGGAGAGACGGGTTTCCTCTTGCTTTCCCGCCAGCGCTGCGAGGGAAGCGGCGGAGAGCCAGCCAGGGTGGGGCCCTTCTGGGACTCTGATCGCCGCCTCGACCAAAGCCCCGAGCCCCGTGCCTCAGCCCTAGCCTGCTGGGGACCGCCGGTGTCCCGCGAGGAGCAGCAAAGAAATATTCAAATGTTTTGGCTGTCATAAATAGTTGTCTTCGAGGTAGTGGAAACTTGGAGGAAAAGGCCCTTTAACGTAGCAGGCAGGTGGCAATGTCGGGGGGGGGGCGGTCAGGAGAGCGTTGGGTTTGAGCTCATGTCGGAATTGGGTCTTTGGGGTTTTGCGAGAGCTTTTTGAGTAAAGGAGCTGCATTTAAAGCTTATTTCAGAGCTTGAAATGAGGAGTTTACAGGTGGCGTTTGAAAACGAAGTAAAAGGAGAAACGGAGAGCAGCAAGGTAGGGTGAAAAATGATCCCACTTAAATGGGGCAGTGTTAACTTCCCGGTGTAGCATGTAAAGAGAGCATAGGTGTGAGCAGAGCATGAAAGCAGGAATAGAGAAGAAGAGGTTGGGTTGATAGGGCCCCAGAGAAGGGTTAAAGGAGAGCATACAAGAGGAAGCTGTAGAAAATGAAGAGAGAAGAAGAGTGGTAATGAGGCATCCTTTTCTGAACCTTACAGAGGTCCCAAGCACTCAGGTCAGTGTCTCCATGTTTCTGTGAAGCAGAGCTGAGCTACTTCGCTGGAAGTCACAGATCTAAGAGTAAAAATGCAAGACGTTTACAGCAACAGGGACTGCGCTATGAGTCAATGACTATGAAAAAGACTTGGGATCCTAATGGACAGAGAGCTAGGCATGCGCTCCCTGAGCTCTGAAGAAATCGACAGGGATAATTTATTTAACACTGTATAATGTGAGGGATTTCAGGTATGATTTGGGAGGTTGTTTGCTTTCCCTATTTGGCATTGGTGTGACCACTGACAGCAGGTCACGCCCAAGCATGGTGTACACAGCACAGACGTTTGTTGACAAACAAGAATGATTTTATGGCAATAAATATAGGATTGTTTCCCAGAACTGCAGAAACCCTAATAGGATAGTTTTTGTGTTAAAGCAAAGTAAAAGTGAGAAAATATTTTCATGGGAGACAAATCTCTCAATGGGGTCCTCAGTCTTGCAGAAAAAGACAGAACACAGCAGCTGAAAGCTTGAAATGGTATTTCCTGGTGTGAAATATCTCATTTACCTTTGGATGTTATACTGTAAACACCCTCAAGCTGTGTTGGTATTCTAGAGCTCTCTAGAGCAAATATTAGAAGGTGCCTTTTAGGGTGTGGTTATCTGGTGTATTTCAGTTTCCAGTGAGATTAATCGTTCTCTGGGCATGGGTTCCCATGACTGAAAGAGTTAACAGGGTGAAGTGTAAATACTTGCATTAGACATATTGCCTCATTAGTCAAATAAATTCCAGGTATTGGTTTTGAGAGAAAAAATATTCATGGAGTTCTTACCTTGCCAAAGGGAAATAGTGTTAATAAGTGACAAAATGTTTCTCTGCAGTGGGTAAGGACCTCGGATCTCTTCAGCCACCTCTGAAGTTGGGTGTTGGCAGCTTTTTTTTCTAAGTGAACATGAATCCGTTGTGTCTTGTAATGGTATTTATATGTGCAAATCTCCTAGAGGAAGGTGTAAAAAGAAAATCTCACACGATGTAAGGAATTACTTTAGCCATTGCAGGAGCAGAACCAAGACAAAAAGAAAGACTTTTTGGTAAATTTGGAAGTAGCATTATTCTTAGCTGCTCCACAGTAAGGTAGGAGGGGAAATAGTCCTGAATAAACCTTGATTCTACAAAACACTGTACTTCTGTAATCATGGAATTATTTTTTTATGCCAATGTTTATGTATGTGTGTGAATATACTTAAAATCAGGACTTAGCTCATTTCTCATGTACTTCAGGGCTACATTCTGCAAATTACAGATAACTTTTTGCATTGTCCATCTTAATGTCTCAAACCATTAGCTGAGATTACTATATAACCTCAAAAAATTAGTTTTACATCTTTATTCCTCACTGAAGTGTGGGCATTTCTCAATCTTTTGTCATGTTTCATGTAGTTTATCTTCAGACAAAAACGTTATAAATATAAGCGAATGCCATCTGGTTGTTCTAGCACCTCTCTTATCTCCCATGGAGATATTTTTAGGGCAGCAGAAATAGAGAAATGTAACTAAAGCAGTTATTGAAAGTGATACTTGAAATAAGGTGTACTGATTACTTTTCACAGGTTTAGTTCTTTGATAAAGCTGACTGGATGCATGAAACACCTTGAAGTGTGGCACTACATACATTCTGCTACTAACAATTTTTCCCCATTTGAGCCTCAAAATAGTCTAGTTATTTAAATTAACTAAGCAGTTGGTTCCCTGACCTTAAAAAAGTTCATTTCTGCTGTTCCATAGAACACCCATCCTCTTGCAAACTGGGATTGTTTGGATGACATCATTAAAATTGCCGTAAGATGCAAGTAAAGATAAAGTACACCCCTCAGAGGTGGAACTACTGACCATGCCACACTTTCATAAGTGTGGCATGGTCACACTTCACTTTTTATGGTAGAGAAAACATCACTTTTTATGGTAATGACTTTCCAAGCCCTCAATCACACAAACCTAGAGCTTTTGAAAGACTGAGCCAGCGATTAGTCAGCCCTCATATTGTAAGGTCCTTTCTGCATCTGAGCTTTGTGTTGCACTTTGCTCCACCTGCATTTAATTTTTAAAAAGACAAATAAAGATTGGAATCCCATGTTGACTTAGTGAGACTCACCGTCCAGTTGTGTTTACTGTACCAGATTGCTACTACAGCATACTGTGGGATACGCTACCCTTGTCACTTAAATTGATACATTCTTCTGTCTTCTGGGCTATCTATATAAAATACTCCTAAAAATGTGTGTGATGGTTTTTAGGTTATTATATTTCGCTAAGTAATAAGATTGAAGTTCAAATAATAAAATGGAAGCGATCAGGGGCAAGAGAGAGTAAAGTAGAAATTCAAGTATTTTGGAAGCCCAGCAGTAGTGCCCTGTTTTTCAGTTGAAGCAATAGGAATTATATTTGTCCAGTTTGTATATATTGTTTTCATAAAGTTTGTTGGTGTGCTGTTATTATATCCCCCATTTATATGTATCTGGGAATTAGTAACTTCAGAAACTTGCATAGCATTAGGTATCCTAGAAACAACATTGAAGGTTTCTCATGTTCCCTGGACAGTAACATTAGTACTATTATTCTTATTATTAGTTAAATTTTCACACATTAAGATGGTTTTTAATCCTCCCATAACATGTCACTTGCCCTCTGTTTCTTATCTACATAAGGAAGTACAAACATTTCATGTTTTGTTTTATGGACACAGTCACTGCCTGCTTGAGTTTCTGCTCAAAGTTTAGAAATCAGGGTGAGGGAAATGATACTTCCCTTAAATCTCCTCAAATCCTTCATATGAATATTTTCAGTCTTTTTTGTCCTCTCTGATATAACTGGTGTTCTTTTAATTTTCCTGCCACACTGCTGTTGGTTTTCAAATTTCTTAGCAAAATTATCTGTTTAGTTTAAAGGTGTTTGTGTTCTGCTGTTTTGCATTTATTTTTATAGTTTCTATGATTTAGCTCTATAAGGCATGTAGTTTGTATTGTTTTTGTGACCATCCCAGCTTAATGATCTGCTGAAAACCTTTAGCCTATTGTCAGCTTCAGAGATTTACTTAATTAGTCATTTATTTCTCCTTTCATAATATGGAAAATACAGAATCATTGGATGATTTGGGTAGGGATTGGAAGGGATCTCTGAAATCATCTAGTCCAAGTCCCCTGCTAAAGCAGACTCACCTAGAGCCTGTTGCACAGGATTGTGTCCAGGTGGATTTTGAATATCTCCAGAGAAGAAGACTCCAGAACCTCTCCATGCAGCCTGTTCCAGTGCTCGGTCACCCTCCAAGTGAAGTTTTACCTCATATTCAGATGAAACTTCCTGTGTTTCAGTTTGTGCCCATTTCCCCTGATATCTTCTAGGATAGTGGAGCCCCTGAAATGACAGCCAAGTGCAGAATTAGAGGGATCCAGGTTGGAGTGGTGCCAGCATCTCTGACCATCAAGGTAGGACCAAAACTGCCAAATAGGACTCAACCCGTAATTGTGGCTTTCATGATGTTCAGTCACCAGTACTTTCCTATGGTTCTTAAAATGAAAAAGTTGTGAGCACAAGGGCTTGCCTGGATTCTTCTTCATGCTGGTTTGTGTTCACTTTTAGATACTGTCTGAAGTCCAAACTTTTAATATTGCTGTCCAAGTGCAGGTTAATATACTCTTTTTGGCAATTCATTATCAGTGAGCTGTGCAATACTCATCGTTCCTCTTGTCTGGTTTGCACTGAACATTGTTTTACATTCTTCCACTCTCCTCCACTATTTGTCTCCTTTATTGTCATTATCCAGCTCCCTGGATACTCTTGCAAACAGCACACAGGGTACTCTTTCCTGTCAAATACTTTTCATTTGAGTGACAGGGATGGAGCATGTGGAGTGACCATCTATTTTTCATACCTGGCATTTTGAATCAAAAGAACTGCATTAGTTAATCTGTTGTTTAGATGGGGCTGCTATTTGTGGAATTCACCAGAGAATCATTGTTTTCACTTCGTAAATGAGAAATTGAGACACAAACAGATAAAATGATTTGTCAAGAAAAGCCTGTGACAGAACTGGCCAAGGGTTCTTACATTGATTTACCACTGCCTTTCACCATCCCATCTTCCAGTGTTTTTAAAGGCTAAAGATTCATAAGATGGGCTTGCTTTTTCCACAGGTTTGGGAATGAGAAGGGAGCAGGGTACTGACAGAAACCATGTTTAATGAATACAACTTCTTTGAAGGATGGTATATCAATATAATAGCTCTTCATTAAGTAGATTTTCATAGTGGCAATATGAACACATTTTCTATTCAGTTCATTTCTTTAGAAGACAATAATATAGTAAATACAGGCTGAGGCTCCCAGATGTTACCATGTTCTCTTTGATGTGCTCATGAGAGTTGTTCCATATAAAAACAAACACTTTGAAACAGTTATTAAAATATTCTGGCCCATTAAGAATATGAATCACCTAATTTTTAAAGCTCTCCTGGAGATGTTTCATATGTTAGGAGTGTAAGTCTACTAAAAAAGAATCTGACAGCTGTTTTGCTGGGTACTGTAGATACTGCTAATTCTCAAAGGTATGAGAATAATTCTACTATATCAGAAAATAAATTTACAGCACAATAACTATTGCAAGCATCTAGAGAGTTTTATTTACTTTCAACCCCTCATGTGTCATATAAACACTTTTATCATAAAATGTATACTTAATGAATTTTCTGAAGGTATGAATTTTAATACTTAGCAAGCAATACTATGGCTTGGTATCTCCAGTTCCTATTGAACATTCTGAACAATCCTTCTGCAGATAATTTAAAATACTTAATTTTTTTCCCCCCAAACATGTTAATATTTGGGTTTGTAAAATTCTTTTACATTTGCTTGAAAAGAAACTATAATGAAGCCATTGTGCTCAATAAAGCTTTGCAATATGTGCCAGAGTTCTTAGTGATAAAATGGACCTAACATCGGTCATCATGATTTAAATAATCTCTGAGATTTCAACAGCTTGAATCAGATTCTCCTGTGCTGTATAATCTCTTTGCCCTTCAAGGCAGTATGAACTGACTGTCCCAAGATAACTGTTTTGAGATAGAAGATACTTTTCAGTTCCTTATGACACATGGACTTCATGTTATTTCTGCTATTTAATAGAAAAAAGTGTGACATTGCTTGAGAAACAACACTGGTTTCATGTTGCTCTGAGTTTTGTAGTTTTGCAGTGTTTTCTTTCTGTAACATTTTTTCATACTTTTTCTGTAAACATGGCCATGGTTTCTTAGCAACTATCTATGCTTTTCCTGTGTTTATAATACTAGTATACTGAGTGAAACAATATGATAGACAGATGCTTGACCAGTGGAATTAGGAGGTGTTGATTTCTACCTCCAATCCACGGTGATTTGTAAAAACATATAAATAAAAGCAGAAGGTTCTGCCCTCTCTCTCTCTTTCTGCTCTCCGTCTGTCGTCTCAGTGTAGTTCATTATTTGGCTCTCCTTGGGGCTCCTCGGCCTAGTTAGCCCGCCTGACCCAGTGCTACAGTTTCATCTTCTAATACCCAGAGATCTCTTATCTGACAAAAACACCTTTACCAATCATTTTCTTTTTTCTTTTTTTTCAATTGTGCCAACAAGAATCACAAAGACTGCTATTCTGAAAATATGGCTTAGTCCAACTTCAGTACACCTTTGCATTTGAAAAACAAGCCACTTAATTTTCTAAAGTGCACTTTTTAAAGTGATAGAAAATATCAATTGTTACTGAAAATTTGATTTTCCAACCCTTTTCATACCATGCTTTTGAAAAAGCACTTCACCTCACCATAAATTAAATTATTGAGCTGAACAGAAAAAAAATTATAGAAGTATTGTTTTAAATAGAGAAAGTATTCATCAAAATATTGCTGCATCTCTCATTCAGCAATGACTTTTTTCCTTCTTCTTTTGTGAACAGCATGGATCATTTGTCCCAGGAGACAAGCTATACTCTCATAGAGATTTGATGTTTTCTTTTTCTGCTGTTTTTTTTCCCATCCCATATATGTATATTCCACAGAAGTAAAAAGATGAATATACTTCCCACATATGGCTATGAGATTGTTTTCAGTCTGGTTCTATGCGAAGTGTTCTGATATCTACAGAACATTTAACAAAGGTGAAACTGTTGTGGACAGTTAAACCACGTTGCTCACTAGGTTGATGTGCTCAGCTCATTCCTGCTGAAGAGAGATAAACATTTACTTGGAACATACATTAAAATGAAAGTCTTGAGATTTGGCTTCTCTCTAAGGCAGGGTTTGAAAAAGGCTCTCAAACTCCACAGATACAGTTAGTATGAATATGTAAAATATTCTGTAATCTTTGAGAAATCATATTTTGTTTATTGTGAAAGCACAGTAGATTGATTATTTGTCATTTTGAGTTATTGACAACATGGATCATCACAATACTTTTAGAGATAAAGCCTGCTAAAATTTGCTGTTTTCTCATGTCATCTCAGTGATTTGTACCACAGTAGATTTCTGTCCTGAGCTGCTTTAGTGAAAGATCTGTCAGCTTTTCCATTATCACATCCTTTCTTTGGAGAGGATCCTAATTCATTCATTTCAATTCTCACCAGGATAAAATTTGGCTTATAATACATATTATTGGTAGTTTTCAATGTGTTAGCATTTGGAAATGCAAAATATGTTGTTTTCTCACAGCTCTATTTCTAATCTGTTGCCTCTACAGTCAAAGAATTCATTAGACTGAATTCTGGAAAATAAAATATTCAGGGCTAGACTGTTCCTTTCAGCACATCCCTGATCCATGAATGGTGTGGAGTCTGTGCAGCTTGAAGTCATTGTGCCTTTGAGATGCTCTCCTCTGGTGCAGCAGTCTCGCTTCCCTCTAGTCTACACCAGCTCATTTTAACTTCCTTTCTAAGAGGTGGTTCTTATGCAGTGTAAAGAAGAGAAAACTCCATCTATTTCCCTTCCCAATGAACCTGAGCAGTGAAAAGTATGGTATTTGCTACTTCTGCATACTAGAATACAAGATATAAGTAACTTGTTCATTGGTACGAAGGCAAACCTTTTACACACCCAACTGCTCTAATAGAGGCACACAATGTTATCTTTCCTTTTTGAAAATGCAGTTTAAAAGTTTTTGGCTAGCTAGATGTCTTTTTATGATTGATGATGTGTGTTACAGGGATGAACAATCCCAAACCTCAACAACAAGTAATAACAGTGCAAAATTTTACTGAATGTGTTTGTTGTGGCTAAGAAGAAATTATCATTTGAGTCCCTTAAACTATGAGTTCAATTTAAGGTCTCAACGACTTCAATGACTGCTGGTTGAAGCTCCTGTACTTCTTCTGTTTATGTAGTTTTAGAACTCCAGGTCCACTGAGCTCACTTCTCTTCTTGAGCTATACTTTTCCTCAGGAGCTTCTTAAAACTGAAATAAATACAATATAAACAGTCTTAAACAAACAGTAATATTCTAACTTCAGCCAAATCAACATGCATTTTTGATGTCCATAGCATCATCTCCCAGGTTTAGATGTCTCTTTTGAACCAGGAAAAACAATGCATAACCAAATATTTAGTGTGAGTAAAGCTGAAGACATTGAGCTTTTCAGCCATAGCAAACACACACTACAAAATATGCCCAATTGAAAAAGAAAACAACCCAAAGAAACAAAAATCTTCTCCTTATCTACCTTTATAAAAGTTTTTTTGTGAGCTGCAGAAGACTCTGTAAAATCATAAATATCTGTTGGTATTTGTTGCAAGGTCTGTTTGCAGGCCTCCCAAGTGCCTGTTTTTTGTGGCAGAATTGCCGGGAAGGAAGTGCTGCCTATGCTAGGGAAAAGCTGTGTTAAGGACCATTTAAGCATGCTGAACATATGCCAATTTATTGGACAGGCTGGGATGCTGGCTGATATCATGAAGGGGGTGCTATCTGTTGTCCTGGAGAGGCTGCGATGACTAGGGGATATTTCTGATGTCTGGGAAAAAGCAAATATTATGCCTGTGTTTAGGAAGGGCCATCCATAAAGGTGGCCAGGGAGGTGGCAGCCTGCCCTGCCTGGCCTCAGTCTCTAGGATGATTGTGAAGCAAATCCTTCTGGAGGCCACTTCCATGCTCTTAAAGGCAAAAAATGTAATTTGGAACAACCAGTATGGATTTGCCAGGGATAAGTCATCCCTGAGCAATTTGATAGTTCTCTGTGATTAAATAGCTGGCCCTGTTCGTAACTGGGATAGAACAATGGATGTATGGTTTTACTTTAATAGGCGTATGTTAAAGTGTGCCATAGCATCCTTACAAACCAAATTAGATCTGGATGGATTACAAGGTGCCTGGAAAACTGGCTTAATCACTGGGCTCAAAGAGCCACCGGTTTGAAGTTCAGGTAGCCACTAGTGTAGCTCTTCTGCAGTTGATCCTGGGCTAACTTGTTTAATGTCTTCATTAGTAACCTGGATGATGGGATGAAACACCCTCAGCAATTCATGGGTGCCACTAAATTGGAGAAAACAACTGATACTTTTGAGGGCAAAGCTGCTGCATAGCAGTATCTTGAAAAACTGGAGAAAGAGGTTGATGTGCAGCTTACTATGTGTGTCTTAAATGGTAGATCCATATACCTAGACTTACCTCAGGACAGATATTATACAGGAGAGGTCTATTACCTCTTCTGCAGTATGACTTAATTATGATGAAGTGCTTTAAGTATAGCAACATTATTCCTGTTTAATAGAACTATTAATCAGTGACATGGTTCAAATCTCTGAACAACAGTATGCCCTGTCTGGCATTCAAGATGCGAAGCAGAACACCTATCACATAATGCATCCTAAAATGAAAAAACACAGAAAAAGCTTTAGCATATAATTACATATATTTCAGCATTGTACAAATGTGTAAGCACTGCTACTTGCTCCCTCTTTCATCACATCAATGCGAAATTCTTCTATTACATTACTACAAATGTGAAATGAATGGACTTAATTGTTTCAGGTATATGTTTCTAACTGATGTCAGAATTTGATCCATGAAGCTAGAATAATCAAACACCAAAATAGTAAAAAAACATTTATTGATCTTTAATCTATCAAGCAAGTGTGACTATTTTGTGGAGAATCACAGTAAGAGTGGTAGGTCTTTCTTTTATAAAGCTTATACTCAAGTTCAGTAGGAATTGAATGAAAGAAATCCTGATATTTAGCATGGATGGGAGGCAAGATTAGGTGCTCTGTTGTGGCAGTACAACCCACATACCCTTGTAACATGAATTTTAATTTTTTTAAAAATTAGCTTCTGTGACTGAGGAAGGGCCTTGTTGCCAAGAAGAAATAGTACTGTTTTGTGGTGAGGAAATAATTTGGTATATCTAGTTCTCGCCACCTCTTCTGAAAAAAGGAATGGCTTATTTAATTGCAACATAGAAAAGTGCTCTTTTCTATTTCAGCATAGAAATATGAGCTTACTATTATCACCATTTTTAACTTATTGTCTTGCATACTTTTCCAGAAAGATAACATTCTCTAGCCCAATCCCTAGAAAGCAGTAATATATCAGTGTTAAAGAATTGTTCCATTTTCTGCATATTGTCTCTTTAAACAAAACTAGGTTTTGAGTATTTTGCATGAACATAGACTTACCTTTTAGAAAACCTTTATCTACAATGACAAACATCTCATCTTAGGTGTTTTCAGCTAAGATTTAATCAGTTAGAGCCATTTTTCCCTGGGGTTGGTATTCATTAGTGGAGCTCATAATTTTAAAACTCCAGTCTGCTGAAAATAATGGAATTAGATCAATAGAGTTGTGTTTAATGGCTTGTGTTATACAGCTCATCTGCAAGGGCTCTAAACTTACATTTTCATAAGGTCTGCATTACTCAACTCATTGACCAGAGTGTGATGATGAGCTAATGCTGTTATTTTTAGTTCATGCAGGTTTTATCCAAGGCATTTTGGAGATAAAGAGCTGGAAGAAATGACTGCACTGAACAGGGAAGCAGGATGCATTATGAATGGTTTTCTGTTCTGTTTTCAGGAATGAGTTAGTCAGACTTGAATAGTGTTGCAGCTGCAATTTCCTTATTTTAATGACTCCAGTTTATAGCCTTGAGAATATGCCCATTTTCATGTTTTCATGGACTGTGTCCACTGGCTAAATGAGCAAAGAAATTGCACTACTGTATGAGACCTGTGTGCTGTCCTGTGTCTAACAACAACCAGCACTAGGGGAAGATGCAAAAAGCTGTACAGGAGCTAGCTGGAGGTCATGTATAGATCTCAGTCTAATCCCTGAATTTAATATCATAACCATGAAGTTTTCTTACTTCTGTCAGTTTGTTACTCATATTGACCATTACAACCCTAATATCACTAGCATGTAGACATGGTAAGGATTACAAAGAGTTAGGATCGATGTGCTTTTGCTGTACCTCATTTCTTTCCTAAGAAAAGCAATATCAATGTTTTAAGTCTCCCTTTGTAAAATTCCTTCTCCCTTTTATTTCTTTCATTCTTCTCTGAATCCCCTGTAATTCTGCAGTGAACTCCTTGAGAGGCTATGTGTGAGCAGATGCGCACCCAATGCAGAAAGAGGGCTATTTCTGTGGCTTGTATAATAGCTTCCTGATGTTTGGTGATTTTTCCTAGCCCTTTCCTCACACCACCTGCCTATTTGTCTGGTTTTTGGGAGAAGAGGTGCACAGTAAGGTTATAAATTAATTATCTTTGTTCCATTTCTGGTTGGAATTTTTTTTTAATTCAGAGAAGATTGTGACTGATCCAAAGGAAACCTGGTTTCTTAATGCTGTCTTTTTCTTGCTGGCTATGTGTTTATAAAGATGTTAGAAATTTACATGAAGAACCTGGTTGAGTGCCTCTTAATGAACCTTATTGGCTCAGATCCAAACTGTTTTAAA
>VYZT01007943.1:0-50781 GCA_013400735.1 Pomatostomus ruficeps | reverse complement strand
GAAGAGTGGTTGGAAAACTGCCTAGTGAAAAAAGGCCTGGGGATGCTGGTTGATAGTGTCTGAACATGAGCCAGCATATGTCCAAGAAGACCAGTGGCACCTGGCTTATATCAGAAACAGTGTGGCCAGCAGGACAAGGGCCGTGACTGACCCTCTGAACATGTCAGTAGTGAGGCCACACCTTGAATCCTGTGTTTAGTTTTGGGCCCCTCACTTCAACATGGACACTGAGGTACTGGAGAGTGTCCAGAGAAGGGCAACAAACCTGTTGAAGGGTCTGGAGCACAAGTCTTGTGACAAGCAGCTGAAGGAGTTGTGGGTGCTTAGCCTGGAGAAAAGGAGGCTCATGAAAGACCTTACTGCTCTCTACAACCACATGAAAATAGGTTGTATCAAGGTGGGTGTCTGTCTCTTCTGCCAAGTAACAAGTGAAAGGACAAGAGGAAATAGCTTCAAGTTGCACCAGAGAACTGTGTTGTCATTTCAGATCTGTCTGATGTAAAAAAATAAAGGCTGTTATTAACAGAAAGCATTTCTAGTCAGTCCATACTGTAGAAAGTAAATTTAACAGAACTCGTTTCCTTGCCACAAACTTAGAAGAAGGAAGATAAATTGAAAAGTAAAGCAATTAATCTTTTGTCCTATGCACCAGTAAGGTGTGGTGAGATAGCCTCTCCTGCAGCTGCCATTAATGTACTTGTCCTATGATATTGCTCTCTTCCTAGTTGTCCAACCTTCACCTGTCAGGAGCACTACATGCTTTTAGCTATTCATGGACCTATTATTTTAGAAGGGGCCATGGAAACAAGGCAATAAAACAACACAATAGTTTTTAAAACAGTTGCCCAAAGAAATTGTGCTTTTGAGAGAGGAAAGAAACTTCCTGACCTGGTCCAATCACAAAACGGTATCAGGATTGTTTGAACTAATACTGCATTCACAGAATCATAAAATCATCAAGGTTAGAAGAGACCTTTAAGATCATCAAGTTCAACTGTCAACCCAGCACTACCATTTTAACGCCTGAACCACTAAACCATTGAACTGTATCACCCAGCACCAGATCCAGATGTCTCTTGATCACCTCCAGGGATGGTGACTCTACCACCTCTCTGGGCAACCTATTCCAGTGCTTGACCACCATAACACTGAATTTTTTTTAATAATATCTAATCTGAATCTCCCCCATCTCTGCATAAGGCCATTTCCTCTAGTCCTCTCACTTCTACAACCTCCTTTCAGGTTCTAATACTAGATACCACATACTGGTGTGTGAGGGGATGGGGATGCAGAAGTTCAATGACATGAAATAAAAGACTTATAATAGTAAAGCCAAAGCTGTTTCTTTTTACTAAGCAATTATTCCAAGCAAAAGTATTGCCTAATAAAAACGTGATGTCACTGAGATACTTCTTTTGCTTCAACCAGATATTATGCTATAGATCAAGAGAGAGATTTAACAAAGTAATTACTGTTTGTGTTGGAACGCCTTGATTTGATTTGATTTGGACCTTCTCTTTAATTAGAAGTCAGCCTATGCCTCAAGCCTGAGGACATGGCAATGTCCACCCTACTCAGATGACAAGCCTCTTGTAACAATGCTCCCAAGATTAAGATGCAGCTATGCATACTTGTACAGACCATACTTCTATGAATACTTTCCACATTTAGGGGTGCATGGTCTAACTTAGTTCTCTGTAGCAAAGGATCCTCCTGTGCCATAAAGAGACTGGCTGGTGACCTGCCATGGTTGTAGCCTCCAAGGGAACAGGCAACATGACTTTTTCTATCACTGAATCTTAGTTCTCTTCTTGAAGCTGAAGCAGCTGGAACAGATGAAAAAGCAGCTCATCCTTGTCTACATTAGGGGCTAATACCAGCTCAGTTGAGCTTGTGATTTGTCACAGATGGCCAAAACTAGGACAAACTCAGTATGTAAACATGGCTTATATTCAAATCGTGATGCCTGCACTGAGCAAAGTACCACTTTTGAAAAGAGAAATTTTGTAGCAAAATCAGAAATGTAATCTCGCACAAATGACAGGATCAGAGTCTAAAGTACAGCTGTGCAAACTGCACATTACACTGTATATTATACTGAAATACAGTAAAGAGGAAGAAATTATCAATGTGACAGGCCTCACTAGGAATACTTTACCCCCATGATGTAGTAAGAATGCCACTGTAACGTGCTTTAAAAGACTACTTGATCAATCATTTCAATGTTCAACCTGCCGTATCAGATGCTGCTACTTAAGGTAACTGATTCCCTATACTAGAATAAAGAACAAAGACACCAAAGAATAACTTACAATGAAATTACAAAGTAGGCACAGAAAAAGAGAACAAAAAAAAGAACGAAATAACAATCTCTTCTCTTTTGTGCACATCAGAGTAAGAGGCCATGGAAACGAACACAATGTAACTGCAAACTGAGCTCTCCCACGCAAATTCCAGAGGCAAAGGAAAATGTAGATACTGAGTGTAGACAGAAATCTACTTAAGTCCTTAGGGAAATAAACCAAAGCTCCAACACACTTAAAATACCAACATGAAATTCTTTCAGCGAGAACCTAACAATAACTACTTCTGCATTGGAAGTCTACAACCTGCTGAGTCTGCCTCCTCAGCCCTGACACATATCCTATAGGCTTCCCTTCCTTAGCAGTATCTCCTCCTTTTCTGTTTTCTTTGAAAATATTACAAATACCTTTGGAAAGAATTCCCTCCTAGCCCTCCTTCCCAGCTACTAGAAAAACTTCATCTGCTGTTCATCATTGACATGTCTTGGGAAGAAAAAAAATAAATTATAAAGAAGCAGAATTATAACCATGACTGATTAATATGGCTTAAAAAATGCGATGTGCAATTGTGCCCTTCCTGAAACCACTGTTTTTCAGAACCAATGTCTATCATGGTTGTTCATGCCCCAGATAATTCTCCTAATGCACAAGGAGTGTGGCCATGTGTCTGGATGGTCCTCAGTGCTTTCTGTAGGAATCTGTTCTGAAAGATGATGGGATGGTGAAACTTGCTCATGTACACAACATGCCCAAAGAAGCAGTGAAATTCTTTCAGTGAAGACAGAGGGTGAGCCTTTTCCTCTTCATTCTTTCAACAACCATCCCATTTGCAGCGTTATTTTCCATTATGAATTAGAATAAGCACTGGAGAGCAGCCCAGACAACGGAAGGAGTTGTTCAGGGCACCAGAGCAAACAGTCCTTCAGAATTCCCTTTGCAGAAACCAGGAATAGAGCACTTTTTTATTAAAACAAATCCCTTTTCTCTGTTTAGGAATAAGGGATTTAGGAGGCTGGCTAGGATGCACCCTTCACAATAACTCTTTACAGCTATCTGTGAGATGAATGGCCAAAAATCCCCAACACAATAATGATGAATTGGCAACATTAAAACAAACACCCCAGGAATAGGCTGTATACTCTTGTAATCCCTAAATGCCAAAAACGACGCTGAACCCATCTGCCATATTCCTCTGCTCTACCTGTGATTATTTTTTTCCTCATTTACAGATAAGTATAAATTGAGCAGGGTAAAAATTACCAGTGCAAATTAAAACTTAAGCATAATGATTTATTGTGGCAAAGAAGCTACCAAAGAAACATGCTGCACAAAATTGCTCCATCTTATTCAACTCCCAGAAGCAACAGCTCTGACATGAAAGCATGTGCTGTTGAGAAACATGTAATAAAAGAAAGACGCATAAGTAGATTACAACCTCAAATTTCACCAGTTTAAATCTATATTTAACCTGTGGGATTGCAGTGAGTGAATGAGTCCAAAATTTATCTCTCAGAATGAAAAAAATTGAGTCACATGACCCTGCTTTTAAGATCACAAGAAGAAAAGTCACAACTTGCAGCCCCTGCTTCCACTTCTGCCACTGATTGTGGAACTTGCAAGAAATCACTCTGCCCCCCTCTGCTGAACCTTCTTCATCTGTGGAGACAGCTATTTTTTTTCCTGGAGATCAGCCTTCTGATCCAACTAGCCACATGCGCACTGACAGCAGCCCAAAAGAGAGAATGAGACCTTTCCTTCTTGGAGCAACATAGGCTTAGCTCAGCTTAGGGTAGTTGTGAAACTGCACCCCAAGGATTTGGGAGGGAGACTAGATACTTTTTAGAATTACCCCAACTTCTGACCTACTGTGAGTATACAAAAGCAGGACATTTCTATTTTCACAAGCCTAAAAGCATGCTTAGACCAAGAGTAACCTGATACTCCCTAGTGTTAAAAATTATAAAAGCTAAATGTAACAAATAAGAGCATCAGAGTTAAACATCCCCCAACATTCATTCTTTCTTCTACATGCAACCCTTCCCATTAAGATGGAGTGCCAGCAAAGTTCAAAGTCTCAAACTTCAGATCTGTATTACAGTCTGAAACAGTGGCTGGATGGGCAAAAGCCTGGAATTTTCCTGTGTAAAACAAAAGCATTGACAAAGTTGTGCAGACATGGCCAAAAGACAACACAAGGGTTTTAAACAACAACAAAAAACTGTACTTCAGGATGTTTGTGTGAATGAATTTGGTCCTTCTGGATATTAAGTAGTCCAGGGTTTAGACTGTTTCTTTTGGTAGTGTCTCCCACAGCACTATCGTTTGGAAATAAAGGTAGTAAGTGACAGACAAGCAGCCTGTAAGTGGGATGAAAATAAGTGGACTCCATCTCTCACTCCTGAGAGGTTTTCAATTCTTGGCTAGAAGAAAACATCATGGGCCTGATCTAGCATCAGCATCTTCCCACTACAAGCAAGATGCTTGATTACATGACCTGCATGACCTTCCCACCGTTCTGTGATTTCTCAGTACAGAAGCAGCAGAAATCTCTCCACACTGCTCATTTGACTAGGTGCAATCACCAACAATATAAAGTTTATGGCAAAGACAAATGCCAGATTCTACACCTCAGACAGGGCAACCTTGGATGTACGGACAGACTGGGGAATGAGAGGCTGGAGAACAGCGCTGCAGAAAGGGAGCCGGGGGTCCTGGTCTGTGGCAAGTTGAACAGGAGTCAGCAGCACCCTGGCAGCCAGGAGGGCCAACCCTGTCCTGGGGGGCATCAGACACAGCCGGGCAAGGGAGGGGATTGTCCCGCTCTGCTCTGCACTGGGGCGGCCTCACCTCGAGTGCTGGGGGCAGCTCTGGGTGCCACAATATAAAAAAGACACTGAGCTGTTAGAGACCATCCAAAGGAGGGCAATGAAGATGGTGAAGGGCATTGAGGGGAACCTGTGTGAGGAGTGGCTGAGGTCACCTGGTCTGTTCAGCCTGGAGAAGAGGAGACTGAGGGGAGACCTCATTGCAGCCTGCAGCTTCCTCGTGAGGGGAAGAGGAGGGGCAGGCACTGATCTCTTTTCTGTGGTGACCAGAGACAGGACCCAAGGGAATGGCCTGAAGTTGTGTCAGGGGAAGTTTAGGTTGGATACCAAGAAAAGTTTTGTCACCCAGAGGGTGGTTGGGCACTGGAACAGCCTCCCCAGGGCAGTGGTCACAGCACCAGCCTGACAGAGTTCAAGAAGCATTTGGACAATGCTCTGAGGCACATGGTGTGACTCTTGGGGATGGTTCTGTGCAGGGCCAGGGTTGGATGTCAATGATGCTTGTGGGTGCCTTCCAACTCAGGATATTCTATGATTCTACGAAACTATTAATGACTGACTGTAATGGTTACAACATAGAGAAACCTGTTACTGTCTGTTTTCTCAAGACCTCAAAAGCATATTGATTTGTAAAACCACCTCCGTTTAATTATGAAGTGGGGACAGTTCCACTACATTCTCAGGCCAGTGCCTTAAGACTCCCTTCATGCTCTGTTAAAGGCTTAAGATCTTCATTAAAGGGTGTCTTTTCAGGCTTCACAGATGATCTGGGAAAACACATTCTTAAGATATAGTCAGACTGTTACTGTAATATTTATTAAACATGATTTTACAAAATCAACATTATATAGCAGAAGAAATAGAAATGCAGAGAAACTTTCACTAATGGAATTCTGCTACGTTAAAAAAACCCAAACAACTAAAACCAAAGTCAGATACAAAATGCCATTCATAAAAATGGTCACTTGATTTACCAGAGCCTCACTAAAGGGATCAGCAGCCCCTTTGATCAGCCACTTCAAGTGCTTGTTTATAAAGAAACAAAAGATGACTTGTGTCTATTTGTATTGTTGACTTGATGCATTTTAAATAAAAAAAGCTCAATTTAGTTCAATCAAATGAAGGCAACCAGCTGTAAAAGAACTTAAAGCACATTACAATCAGCAGGCAGACTATATGCCAGCAAAATTTAGGATCTGTTTCTAGAAATGAATTAATTATTTTTATCCCACTCCTCATTTTTCACAGTAGACATTCATATTGTAAAAACTTGACTTCAAGTGATTGATACCCTACTAAATCTCTCAATAAATTGTTGCAGTTGTTAGTTACCTTCATCGTCTCATCTCCAAGGTCAAGGCAACAACAATGAATTATATCAAATTACAGGACTGTGTTTCAGGATTTTTTGATCCATAATCCTTAATCAAAAGATAGTAAAATTTATCCAGTTCCTTCTACAAGCTTTACTCATGTTCAGGGATTAACTACAAATATGTAGATGTCTGAAATCTTCTATTCCATTACTATCATATGATTTTCAGTTTGAAAACATTTAGAGGAATGAAGATCTACTTCTTTTGACCTAATTGACCTGTGTTACAGTAGTGCATGACCTGAAGCTATCAGAGACAACAGTACTAGTGTGACCTGACAGTAAAATCAAGAATTATAATTATAGACCACTGTTACCAGTAGAGATTTATTTTAATACTGTCTGAAATGTAACAATTGAAGGATGGCTATTAGGTCATGAAACTAAATGTCTCTAGATAAAAATTTAACACAGCAATAGGTATTATTTGGATTCAGCGAACATTTGTTTTTATCTTACTAATGTGCTATATTTAACAAAAAATCAGCACAGAGCAGTACATGAAATAAGATACCCACAGGCCCTGTTCTGCTACTCCTTGCTTTATCTAATCTCTCCTGAGGGTCAGATGGTTGCTAATTACCAAAAGAGGTGAGAGATAATGTAATAATGCACATTTTTTAAATGTTACCTAATATCTGTTTCCCTCCATTTAAATCATTATCTATGGTCTTTGGTTCTTCCAGTCTCCAAATTTCTTCCCCATGCCATGCTAGATCCCTGTATCACCACTCTGAAGGTTTCCCCTTCTTCAGAATTTCTCCCATGCTAAACATTTGATAGGCTAATAACCAAACCACAGTATTTGTCAGTCCCTGACACTGCTGTAAAAATTCTTCTAAATGGCATCACCCTATAATAAAGTAACTATATTAAGGACCATTTATATACTGTTCTACCTAGAACAAGTTTGTTTATATGTCTTTCACTGCAAATGAATTATTTCCAAGCTATGTTTTAAAACTGTTCCTGCTGTACTGTATATAAACTCTTCATCCAGAATACTGCAAAGACTCAAGCACAAGCTTGAAATACATCTAGAAATACACAGCCAGAGAAGTATATAAGAACAGGAACTTGGAAAGGGCAAGCTTTAGACCCTTGAAATCACAATATATATTGTTATGTGATCTTTTTATTACGACAGTCATGTTCCAGAACAAGACCTAACCTTACAATGCACGATGAAGAGTTGGTGGTGGATATCTGGGCCTTTTATTTGTCTCTTCTTACCCCAGTGTTCCACATTTATACTTAGACTTGACAGACTTCTGGGGAAGATCTCATCAGAGTTTTGTATGAAACAATAAACAACTTCTCTGGCTCTGTCTTGGAAACATCTCCATCTGCTATTTCATTTTAGGTTATTTACCTTTCTTAAAGCCCACTGCTTATTCCTTCATCTTGTCAGCTGGTCTCCCCATGTCCACCTCCAATATTTCATAGTAATTCTAGTGCAGAAATTCTTGTTTCTAGACCTTGAGTTCAAGTACCATGACCTGCAGCGTCATTTTTGTTCCACTTGAGATCATGAGAGGGATAGTATCTTGTGTTTTTAAGATATGCCTCCCACAACACGCAGTTTAAGGAAAAAGTAGCCAAGATGCCTCTGAACCGTTGTATTTTCTTCTTCCCTTGTCATGAACTGCTCCCAGAGAGGACAGTGCCATAAGTGCAGTAACTTATCATAAAATGGCATAAAACTGTCCCCAGTGCAATGCAAACAGCTCTGAAATGCTGCCCATGTTACAAGAGAAGTGTGCTTTGCACTTTAATTTTAGCTTTGCATACTTCACTATTTAGTTTTCCCTCAAGTCTCCTATCAAGGGGCTCTGGCCTTGATGCAACTGCAGCTCTTTTCCTAGGCCAGACTGGGGATAAGAATCTCACCCAGCAATTTGTCACCACAGAATTATGCTTCCAATTATAATGGGAGATGAACCACTGAGTGTAGCAATATCAATTAGCAGAGTACATCATTTAAGTAAGGCAGGCTGCTCCTGTTCCAGTCTAGAAACAGCAGTGAGACGTGCACAAAACAAAACTACCCTTTAAATGGTGGCTTTTCTTCCTCACAGCTCACGACACAATAGCCAGTGAGATTGAAAAGGGGGCAGAAGATACATAAATATGGTCAGAAATCACATGCACTACTGACAGGAATGAAAGACTGAAAGCTGTATTTTTCTCAATACTATGAGCAATTTCCATTATACTGTTAATTACTCTGTGCTTTCCACATGAGAATTTGGAATCTGTAGCCCAGACAATTCAGGGCAGTGTTTTACTGTCAAGGCTGGTCCACATTTGACTTTCCAATTCCATGGAAAGAAAAATCTGAAGCTTTACTTTGCTTTTGGTTCCAAATTCAAACTTCTAAAACCCACTCCAGAGGAAAATGGTCCTGGTGAGAAAAACCAGACAGAAGAAGAGGAAAGAAATTGAAGCTGTTTCAACCTTAAACTAAACATTTTGGTAAAATTAAATTTCCTTTTCATAATGATTTGGATTTATTTGACATTATTATAATATGACATGATCTAATGAAAGTTTTAACATGTAGACTGTAACTGCATCATTTTAAGGAAAAAGAAAGTTTAGTATTTTTAAGTATAAAAGAAATCAGGACATGCAGTGATTGAGCTTTCAAGTAGATAAAAGTATTCAAAGACAAAGGCAATACTCCCCTGTAACTTAAACACCCTGCTGGAATCAGCTACAGTGCTGTGGCAGACCAGGGAGGGAAGAGAAAAACATCCTCTCCTCCATCACATCACACAATAGAAACAACACATCAAGTGTGTGCTGTAAGAAAATGCTACACTGTTCTTCCAGCTATAAAAACTAGCTCACTATACTGTAAAAATGTACCAAAAAGGAAAAAATGTAGACTGTAAAAATCACATAAAAAGGTCAGGTCATGTCAAAAGACAGGGGCATTTTTTGGAAAGACTTTTCACAAAGGAATGGGAGAGCCAGTGTTCACTGGTCTGTTCTATCACTTTAGTTCATTAAAATCGTATTATCCACCACACGATATGGACAAAATCCTATTTCCCAGTGAAGAATTGAAAAGGAGTTTGAAAATGAGGCAATAGAGAAAGAGATTATTTAAAAATCAGAGGATAAGCAGAACTACAGAATATTCAGACACTTAAGGGAAAATATGGCCTTGCAAACCTACAGCATAGAAGTTCAAGACAACTCCTGATGAAAATTCTAAATAAACAAAAAATGTTGGCGTGTATGTGCGTGTGTTTTGTTTAACACACTTTCATTTGCTTCTTGTGAAACTTTATGTATGATGGGATCAGAGTTAATAGAATAAATAATAAAGTGTTGCTATTTTTGACTGAACCAAGAATTATTTTCCTTGCTATAGGAGCAAACAGTTCAAAGAGGCAAAAGTCATGAGGGGCTTCTTGTTTTAAACCAGAGTTTTACCAAACAACCCTGTGCATGATAAATAAACAAGCCTTTGGAGTTGAAGTGTACACAAGTACAATGCAGCAAATCCTATTAATATCTTGAAAAAAATTTTGCCCGTAAAGAATATAAAACAATTATTTTTAACACAAAATTATTTTACCATTACATTACTGTTACCAAAACAGAGAAGTAGATGAATGGCATTTTTATTTTTCTGGCCAATTTCCTAGTTCACCCAAAAAAGGAAAAAATAAGGGGGAAAAAAAAAAAAGAAGGGAAGAATAAATAGTGAAATACAGTTCTTACCCTGAAGAGCGGCAGTCTGGTTTATTTCTTTCTGAGCGATCTGTGAGAAAGGAGGCATAACATCAGCACAGAAGTTGGATATTCTTTAGCAACACTAGTACAGAAGTCTTAAGAGAACTCTAAAACAATATGACTAGCAAAACCAAAAAGCTGATTCTGTTCTAAAACTGTTTTCCCCCACTGGACTAGACCGCTTAAGACCAAGTAAAATTACTGCAAGTTCAACATTTGTTACAATTCCTCCACTCAAAACACAGTGTATTTAATGTTTTGTGTTAATGCTTTGGAAGCTTCTCCTCCCTTTAGCTGAAATGAATAGGGCTTTAGTTCAGGGTAAAAATAAGGGAGAGGGAAGAGGAAAAAAGAAAAACCACAGATTACTCAGCGCAAAAAAATCATTCCATGAATCATGGCTGGCAGAGTTCCCTGACAGGATGGGAGAAAAGTCAGCAGTTGGCTGAAGCAACATCTGCAAATATATTGAATCCAGTGTGGCCCCACCATTAACTCTTCAGCTCCTGGAGGTTCCAGATACTGAATCTTGCTGTGTTTTTAGAAAGGGTTTTGTTTATCCTGCAAGTATTTAAAGTAGCTTATTTGGACTAATGAGACTGACCCAAGAAAATCTACACATAAAGCTCCAGTATGTAAAAAAAGTACAAAATACTACTCCCAAGAGTTATGATTATCATACAAGCATTACAAAATATCCACAGTGCTATGATATTAGAATTCATGTATTATCATTTATATTTCAAGTCTAAAATATCTTTTAATGCATGACTTTTGAACTACCTGAAAAATTGAGACTGTTGTCCACCTAAAAAGCATATATTCTAAAATTAGAAGTGGGTTTAATCTTTTAATGCAGAAAGATCCACTATACAAGCAGAAAGTAATTCCTACAGCTACATACAATCTCCACCGACCATGGTAATTTTGCTTCTAATTTGATCTGTGTGTATTTTAAATAGAAAGCTATTTTTGTGTGTTAATAAACACTACTGAAAAGCTATACAGAAGAGTCTTCCTAAAAAAGATTTTTACATTCAGAGATTGTATTTTCAACCTTAAAGCTCTGCATTTGAAATAAAATTTCATCTGTTGACAGCACACATTTGTTTGTGCAGTTTTATCTCCTGTTTAAAAGAAGTATTTTCCTCTCCAAGCTTTATGTGCTCATTTGATTATGTTTTCATTAAAGTGGTAAAAAATTATCTCATGTCAACAGTGCTTAAAAGTATGTAATGATTTTCCATCCATAGGTGCTCCTACTGAGCTGTCATAGCCTTGCAGTTATAATTTACTGTCTTCCTGACTCACAGCGATCTCCGTTTCATCACACTGTGTGCAACTCAGGTAGCAGAAGCAGCATGGTATAGCTCTGGAATAGCTCAAACCAGAGTTGCAGCAATAGTTCTTCAAACACATCTTCTTTCCTCCATCCTTATCATGTAACCTCCTTACCTGTGATTACTGAAAAAAATGAGACCGGACTTCCTACTGAAATCTGCTTGCCATCTGTTGGCTGTTATCAGTGTCCGCTGCTCTGTGTGCAGCCACAACCGAACAGTACTCACACAAAGCCCTCCCACTGCTAAAACGATCATGGGACTAAACCAGTGAGAAAGAAGAAACTGAGTCAGAGCCCCTGCAAGCACAGAATCTGGGAGCTCTCTCACACAGCCCATGTCCAGCCCAGTCAGCAGATCCACCACAACCCGCCCACACCACTGCAACCTGCTCATTCAGGAAATCAATGCAATTCCTTTTTCCCTTTTATTTTCATTCCTATTTCAACATTTCAACATTTTCATGTGCTAAAACGTTTGTTTTAGCACATGAAAATCCACATGCATACTGGTCTTCTTGAACAAATTGTAATCCTAGAAGCAAAGAACCAACATTTTAAAACAGAACTAAAACCCGCACCTCTTTAAGTTTGCTGTGAACTTAATCTTTTAAATTTATTTTAGTATTATGTGTAACAAGAGACTCAAAGAGCTCAATCTTTCAGTTAGGTGCTTGGAGTCAATTAGGTGGTGGAGTCACTGTCCCTGGATGCGTTTAAGGAAAGACTGGATATGGCACTTGGTGCCCTGGTCTGGTTGACAAGGTGGTGCTCGGTCATAGGTTGGACTCAATCTCAGAAGTCTTTTCCAACCAAGTTGATTCCATGCTTCTGTAAATTTCGCAATTCTAAATGCTGTTTTGGCATTAGGTACAAGCACCAATTCAAGTAATGACACACCTCTAGAAAAACTAGAGTATGAAAACCTAGAAAAAACAGGTGTTTTTTTTTTTAATACACACACATACACACACACACACACACACACATTACATTTAAACATACACACATGCAGATCTTATCTCTCCCTTCCGTAGGCAAATCCTTGGCTTGAAAAAGCTGAGTCTCAAAAGCGCATGCCCACAAATTATTCTCTTTTCTCTATACGTGCCACCTCAACAGCAGAGAGATCTCCTTGTAATCTTTTCTAACAGAAATAAGCAAGAAGACTGTATAGTTGCAAAGATCTGAAAATTAAATTCTGGGCTACAGATTTTCCTCTATATCAAAGACATAAATTGCTATAAAACATTATGGGACACGATGTCTTTCTAGCAGAAAACTGTATATCCTTCAATTCTAAATTCTAGAAGCCAACACTGCAGGTCAGATCAGAGCAAACATTGAATGTTGCTGGACTAGCACTTACAATGAACAAACAGGCCAGTCTGCACTCTAGTATGGGAAACGCACAGGAAAAAATGCCACTTACACTGAGAGATACTACCTTCCAGACATGAGACACCAGTACTGTCCTCCCTATCCTTCTGTTGCTGAAAGTAATAAAATTCCTTACTGTGTATGTAGCTATAGTAAGATATGTCAGGAATTCCTAGGCAGCTAGTACTCACAAGCTACAGAACTGGACTGTACGTTTTCTAAGTTTATTTTCGTTAACAAAGTTCTTTCTGCCTGTTCTCCAATCCACAATTTGCATAGCCAGGGACCTGCAGTCTCTCAATCCATAAGAACTGACCATGCTCCAACCTCCTGCAGACCATACTTTAAGATTTTCTCCACTTCATACTCACATCTACTATTTACAAAACCTTTGTTGCCCTCATAAAATTACAGCCATGCAGGAGAAATATATTATCCTTGTTCAGCAGCAGGATATAGTGCAAGAAGCCAAGAAGCTAGGCAGGTGGAGCAGATGAGGTGGAAGAAATCAGAGACTCCTGGCTGAAGCTGGGAAGACTGCTGCTCAGTTCTAAGCACAGCGGAATAACCAAGGAAAACATCAGGGCAACAAGATCTGCTCTTCATACCACAGCTGTTTGGCAAATCTAGTGTTTATTTACAAAATCGTGCTCTGTGTATTTCAGCAGCAGCATGGACACTTATGCCCTTTTTCAGCATTCAAAGGTTGAGTGGCGACAGAAATACCACATTCCAGTTGCTTTCAGAAAGGGTCGCGATTCTTTAACTGGTGATTCTCTTACACTTCAAGCACAGTGAAATTAGCTTCTTTTGTTGTTTGCTTTTAGTATGATAGAACTGTTTTTCTTCTCAAGGAAAATATAACCATCAGGAGAAAAATAACTGAGTCAACATCGTTTCAGTTGCTCCACAAACCCAGGATAGCTTAAGTTTTTGCCAAAAAGACCACCAGTGCAGAAAACAATATCTTTTAAGGCAATCATTCTTGTCTCTGGAAGATAAGCAATGAAAATGAAAAAGGCAACTCACACTAAGCAGAGGCATTATCTTCCTCTGTTTATTTTGCAAGTTTCTTCAAAGCATCTTGTTGCTAAGAGTGACTTCAACTGAAAAGTTTGCTCTCACTAGAAAAAAACTGAAGTATAAACATAAAATGTTGCTGAAAAATTAGTGGAAAGTTAACACACATTCTGTCGCATTAAAACTGCAAAGCTACTGGGAAACCTGCAATGCAATTACCTCCTGAGGCTGGGAACTTCCCACTCTTAACCCCATTCCACAGCTTGATCTCTTAAAAGCTGAATTGGCTGAAGGAAAGAAAAGGGGGCACATACCATTCCCATTTCTGGGAAATATTTTATCTTCCAGCTTAACTATGCCTGTTGAATTGACCAGTCAGCAAAAGAGGCAGGACACTGTAACACTCTTCAGGAAGACAAGTAGTTAGGGCAACCAGCAGTCTCCATGCCCATAGTTTTTAGGCCCTGACGACCCAGCAGTGGTTTCACAAGGAAAGAGAGCATGACATGCTACTGCAACAACGGCAAACCTCCAGATAAACCAAGTAATGGGAACCATGGGCTTTTAAGCAGTGCTGGCAACACCAAAATACAGAGAGAAGTCATATTTTCAGGATAGGCGAATTATTGAAAGAGGCTGTACAACTTGCCCTAATCTGAATGCATCAATCCCCAATGAGCTTTGAAAGCTGCCAGACCCTAACAAACCCAAACCCAAGACTGATACTGCAGCTTTAAAAGGCATCATGCAGAAATGTGATGGCTCCTGCCACTATTTTAGTCACATGCACCTAGACCCAGGTGATCATAGCTAAATGGTGCACCAGTCCCTGTCAGCCAAATGCATCAAGACCCCCCAAATTTCCATTTCTAATTGCCAATGTACATGGGGCCCTCATTCAAACTAAATGCCTATTTTCTGGGAAAAAGATCTGCATTTGTGCAACAACTGCCACTGATACTGCCACCTTTTTGTCTCTGTTTTCTAAGGCATATTGTGGCTCAAAGTAACTCTTCCTTCTTTTCAGCAGTTGCCTGAGGTGAGGAATCAGAACAATGCAAATTGATTCCACTGTATAGAACCTACTGTAAATTTTGGTCAATTTTGTTAGGAACAGCTATACAACAAAACCCATAAAACTGAATATTTGTTTATGTATTTTAATATTTTAACAGCAGACTCCCTTATCAGTTGTTTAAAAGGCAGAAGGATCAAGGAGAGATTAATGAGAGGCTTGGAAGAAACCTTTAAAATTTACTTTATGTACAGCTTTCCCTATACTACAAAAGGCCACAAAATCAGGACACGCTCAGAGTTTTTAATTGTAAAGGCAGACAGTTTTTATACTTGCTTTAAATTCTACAGTATGCTGTTGAATTCCAGAGGAGTACATTGCAGGGGGAAAAAACATTCTAACACCCCCCACAATGAAATTATAATAGTCTGTCAGTTTCAGTGCTAAATAGTAACTGAGTCTGTAAGCACAAAGCATTCCGGCAGTTTTTTATACTTCAAGTAATACTTTTTACCCCACTCTTAAACATGACTGATAGATGGCTGGGGACAGACCCCAACACATAGCTAAGAACACACTAAACCTCTGCAGTTGAGTATTTAACTTTGAGACCTACTGATCACCATAAAGTGTGTAATTATCCAAAGACTGTAAGTTACCGTATTTTTAACTTGCTAAAAAGATTAGAAATAAACTATAATCACCTATAAAGCCCTTAGTGCACTTATAAGTGCACAACATGTAAGTGAAAAAAGGATTTTACTGGATAGCAGAGGCCACATTTGCCAGTGCTACATCTGCTGTTGATTTGTTTTTGTGACTCTGAAGTTCCACCCCCATATTCTTGCTCCTACATTTCTCCTGCATTGCAACAGCAAAAGTGTGTGTGCATCAGTGTGAACATATGTGCCAGCATAAGAGGGGGCTGACGCAAAAAACAAAGGAGAAAGGAAACAGACTGTGTAAGCTCCCACCATTTCTCTAAAAGGTTTGTGCTGTAAGAACCCAGACTAAACTCAGCACTGGGAACTAGGCTTATTCTTAAGCCATATACAATAAACAAAGTACATAAGCAATCAAATACACCCACTACATACATATGTTACCACACTTTTGCCTTCTATCACAGTTGTTCAAGAAGGAAATTTAGGATACAGCTGTTTCTAAAGCTCTTTTTTCAAGAAATTAGCAACTCCTGAAAGTATAAATCCCTACATCTTCATAGAAGACATCCCAGTTGATCAGTGCAGTGTAATTTTTAGATTATGTACTTCAGGTACAACTAGACACAGGTATCAGTACAGCACCAAAATCACAGCGGGAGCTACTCTAGATGAGCCCTACTATTAAATTTTTTTGATACTTTCATAAGGAAAGTATCAATTGACTCAACGTTTTGATGAACAGAAGACTTATAACCACAAAACACTTTCCTCTCTAGATATTTCAGAACTGTTACATCTACATTTCTGAAAAATAATTCTCTGATGTTGCTAACATTGCCATTAAAAGGAAATTATCTTTCAAGAGCACTGTACTACCTTTTTCTTCCCAACTCAGAGATTTAGCATGCCTGCAGAGACTCTGCATATTCCTCAGCTAGATCGCAGAGCTCACTCTTACTTCTGTCTGCCTGTCACAGGATGCTGATACACACATGCAATAAATGCCATAGACGTGTGAATAAACTTGTCCTGACGCTGTATTAAAAGACCATCTTATAAACATTCATACACCATATGCAAGATCCAAATGTATCCAATTATTTTCCTCCTCAGGGGTTTGCCCTGCTTGAGAACCAGAACATCCAGCACCAGAAGAGCCTCCAGCTTTGAACACCTGTGTGTAGGTACATTCACCTGTCACAACATGCCCCTCACTACACAGCTTAGGGGCACTTTCCATGCCAAGAGACCTAAGATACGCATGGAGAAATACTGCTGTGGAGTGACTAAGGTGATGATAAAAATCTCTCTAAAAATAATAAAAAGAACCATTTTCTTGATGTTTTCCAC
This sequence comes from Pomatostomus ruficeps, assembly GCA_013400735.1. Classification (NCBI taxonomy): domain Eukaryota; kingdom Metazoa; phylum Chordata; class Aves; order Passeriformes; family Timaliidae; genus Pomatostomus; species Pomatostomus ruficeps. Next base: position 33,762 of record VYZT01007943.1, on the reverse strand, counting down.
AGAGCATTTCGCTTGTTTGTTTTGGATACTTTCCTGTTGAACAACTGTTTCCTAAACATGTGCATTTCTGGCCATTTTAAGGCTATTACTGAAGGGAATATCACTTTGACTATTTAAACAATTTCCCTTGATCTACACAGTACAAAACTAGGTGTTGTAGACAGAGCCTTTGTTGTACCACATTTCAGATAATCATTTTGCATTTGTGAGAAGCCACACTCTATTTTATTAGTTTCAAAAGCTGGACTCTCCATCTATGTATGCTCTGTAAGATCATTTATTCTTGGATGTAAAAAACTGCAAATTTCACCCTTCCCATCCCTCTCACTAAAATAAGAATCCTGTCTCATTGGACAATTAAAAGTTTTCTGAATTTGCTAATGTAAAACAATATGTTTCTACTGTTGAGATGGCAAACCTCAACAACAGAAGTCCCCAGTAATCTTATGGATTAAGCACTTGGAAGCTAAGTCATATTCAATGTAGGCAAGATATGGATTCACAATAAAGTGCTGAAAAGCAATTCAGAAGATATTCCTCCTCCTGTATATCAGGAAACTAATTTAGCTTTAAAAAAAAATTCTTTCTTGACTATTTCATCCTGAGAAGCCACTGACAGAATAAAGGTGACATTGCTTCCAATTTAGATATCAAACATGATAGTGAGTGCAAGTAAGTGCATAGGTCTGCACTGTGGGAGGAATTTGGAGACTGAGGAGATGAAATGATACAGAGAGAAAGAAAATAATGTATGAAAAGAAAGGACTGTAATACACTCAACCATAAAAAAACCCAGTATCTCTAAAAATAGAAGAAATGTACCACACAAATGAAAGTATTTATTTCTCTTAAGATACCACTGAAATACTCAATAGCTTGTTCTTGGAATATATTGTGGTTCTTTGTCACTATATATGATAAAAGAATTCCCAAGCTGCTTACCCAGTTCTGGAAGTGCATTTGAAATTAGCCTATTAACAAAATATTTTCCCTCCAGTGACATTGGTAATTCTGCACAGCACAGAAATAAAATAATCTGGGAAATGGAATGTAGTAACTGCTTCTCATGTGCACTGGATTCTACTGAAGTACAATAAAATGTATTATTCCCAAAAATGTCTCTTGCACTTTATCATCAAACAAAGATTACAAGACGTAGACACATCATAAAAGGGATTAATGTGAAGGTGCAAAAAATGGATTTGTTTAATGACGGTGGCATATACAAATAAATTGTTGCACCCTGAGATAACCCTCATCCACCAGCTTTGAGCACATGCTTAAAAGTTGTGCAAATCTCTGTCAGTATTCCACAGGACAGGAAGCCCAGCATTTTGCTGCTATTGAAGCAAGTAATGTTTTAATACATGTTATTTAATAATGTAGTGATCAGCATCCAATTTTTAAAGATGTGACTCACCTGGCATTCTAAAGGTATTTTACTGAGGTGTGCAATGAATTTATCCACATCTACTCCAAGGTGAGCGTTAAACATCTACCAAATCCCCTTTAAGGTGTCTCAGAGTCCTTCATTACTGGCCTAACGTGTGCATATAAGTCTGCATACGTGTGCCCTCTGGTCCTGCAGGACCATCCTGATCAGCAGTCACTAGTCCTTGCACCGTGATGTCACCTGATGCAGAAGGCCCATGTGTGCTGTCAAACTGACCCTTCTGTAGCCATGTCTTTTGTGTCCATAGGAAAACAAAGGCGTGCAGACTTACCTGAGCAACACTTAGTTAGGATCTTACTACAACTTGAGATAGGAATTCAAAATGGAAGGTCAATTTCACCAGTGGGAGCACACTGGAAGTCCTGACTAATAGGTAAGAGTGCCAAAGTGCTGCGGTACCGGGCTCTCACCCGTGGTTTCAGTGGCTGGCCGGCTGCTCTGGGCGTGGGAGGGCTGGTGAAGGTCCAGTGGGCGTTCGCCTAACCCACCGGTGGTGCAGGTGCACCGAGGAAGGAGAGATGAGGCGGAGGGGCTTCCCAGGGTGGTTTATTTGGGCACTGGGTTTGTGCTGGGAAGCACGATATGGCGCTTTACAGTTACATATATACCTTCGCGAGTGGGCGGGGGAGGATACAAAACATCCTATGGTGTAGGAATGTGGGGTTTGAATTTGGCGGGCTTGCAGCGGATTGGAGGATACAGAACCTTCCAGGGGGAGAAACCAAATGCCGGGGGGAGGAAGGGGGGAGATGGCAGTGCCTGTCCATAGGAGAAACCAAAACCTGGTCATAGCACACCGCAACACCAAAGAAGAGAGGATTACTGAGGAAGCCCACAGGTCCTCAGTGTCTTCGACAAGAATAGAAAGGTGCAGTCGCTGGACACCACTGCCATCACCTTCTTAAGACAGGCCCACTTGCCTACGCAATGTGAAACATACCCTCCCAAGCTCCAAAACAGAAGAAGAAAATGATGTTTTATAAAGAGGGAAGACAGGAGACAGGGACGGAAATAGCAACTCACAGAATAAAAATACCACCTGCTGTGATGAAATAGAGGTGGGCAACCCTTCCTGAGGTTTTATAAAAGCCCAGAACTTTTATACCACTTGGTAGGAAGTCCAAGCATGCTCAGCAAAAATAAGTATGGCTCACAACACAGAGTTGGGTGAATTATTTTTTATTTAAAAATTGAAAACAAGGTAAAATTTACAAAACATATTTGAATCATAATAAAATTACTGGAGTTCTCTCCATGTACAAAATGAAAGCTGTAAGTCACAATTCCAAGAAATGCCTTCTGAACAACCACTCAGATACATACTACCTTTCATTTTTCACATGTGGCCCCTGTACTCTAGACAAAGCTGACTGCTGTATTTATTTCTGGGAATATTACAGTATTTCACAAAGCCTCCTCATCTGTTTTTCCAAATGTTTGACAATTGTACTTCCTCCTTCTCCCAGCCCCTCAAAAACACACAGTAGAAAAAGCAGCTATTATAAAAGTAACTCTCTACCTGCTTCTAGCCTTGACATGAGGCTACTGCATCTTGTTCTTAATCTTCTAAATGCAAATTTCATCCATTCCATTGCTACTCATGATAACACAAAGCAGTTTCCCCTACAGTTCAATGAGAGGCTTCAAAAATCATATGGTAACTTAAAATGACCAAGCAAAGGGATGGCAAAGCTATTAAGCATTCCGAAACCCTCAAAACAAAGAATCCTGTGCTTACCACAGATAAACACAGATTTTCTGGACGTTCCAGTAATGCTGGCAAAAACAGTTCCAATTGTTTGGTACATTGGAGGAAATAACTGCCCTCCCATGTGCTCCTAGATTTCTCCCCAATTCTGCGCGCTCATCAAAAAGGCCTACAGATCCTGCCAGAGGCATTCAACCCCTGTAAATACACTAATAAGTACCTCTACATTGCTATGGTGCCAAAATACCATAATGACACACTTCAAATAGTTCTTGATAATGGATCCACAAACATCAAGCCAGTGGACAGCAATCAGAGAAATGAAATGTGCCTGATGTCATGACAGCTGCTACCATGCGTTTCCCAGAGATGATACTGGTGATCTGTAGCAAGCTTTGCAGACGAACACAAAAAAAAAATCCAGTTTTTTCATAAAGTTAGGCCCATAAGCACTGAATATGTGACATCTGCAGCATTATCCCATCTCATCATTCAGTGATACCTATTCCATGCTGGCAGTGATGCTCTTCCAAGCACGAACTTGACCTGCTTAAACAATGGATATGGTAGACTATGCAGGTAGGACATGGCAGGTACTCAGCCTTGGGAACTCCATTCCCAGGTGAATTTCATCATCCCAGTTTGGAGTTCACTGGGTGTTGTGTCAGACATACTTGCAAAGAATGGCAAGCTTAAGACAAATTACAAAGTGTACAGCATTTACCATCAGTTGAACTGTGGCACCTGACATTGCTGTTCTTCAAGTTCTAGGTAGAAGGAGAGACACTTCTTATAAAGCTTCTTACTCTGATCCCAAGTCCCACATTTCTTTTAGTTTTGTACCTTAAATTTACAGTGCAGGCAGTTATAAAATGAATACAGCATGCCAATGGAGTAATTTATTATGAGAAAGTTATTGAAATGCTGAGCTTGTTTTCAGACATTTATGTCCCATCTCTCCAAAAGGATGAACCAACAGTATTTTAATAACGAATACGATCACAGCACACTGTACTCTCAAAAATTCTTGTAAATGATTTAGCAAAGATGTGCACAACCGGAACCAATTTCCATGTACAGACCTGTGATATTGAGCACTCAGGTTTTAATGCAAGAAGGAATTCATGATGAATACAAAATTACCACCTTGAGAAAACAAATTATATTAATTTTAGCTTATCGCTTATAAATAGAATCTCAATGCTATAAATGTTTTTAAGCAAGTAAATCACCACAATCAAGATGACATTAAAAAGCAGAATATAGATAAGAAATTTATCATCATAATTCAATAACCAGTGAATACCCAGCAGAAATACCAACAAGCACGTAAAAGGCAGTAACTGATTTCATATAATGAATGATTGTGTTCCTTGCTACCCTGTAAGACTTGGAGACGAAAAATCTAAGTGGATTAAAAACAGAAGTTGAATTCGTGAAAGATAAATCCATCGGCAGTAACTTAGCAGGGCTTTTCATATGCAGCCTCCCAGAAGTTGCTAAGAAATTGACTGCAGAGGGAAAGAAATCTCTCTTGGAAGTAAAACTTGAACCCTAGGAGGTGTTTCTTGCATACTTTCCTTAGGACATCTGTTTTTTCAGTTTGCACACTGGGACACACGAGCTACGAGCACAGCTCTGAAAAGCTGACAGTGTGCCCACTGTTAGTCACAGGAGTGACAATGTCAATCATTTGAAATCTTCAGCATGTTCTGATCCAATCACATTTTCTTCAAAAGCCTGGACAAGCTGATTGAGGTAGCAACACACACACAAAATAAATGCTATGACCTTTTTCAAAGCTTAAAGAAAAAAAATTAACAATAAAACTTGCATTCAGCTTCTATTCCAGTGTGAACATTTTCAGCCTTTTCAGCCTTGCTGTCATCCAGTCCTTCAGGCTGGACCCAAATACAGCCATAGAAAGCAGGAAAACAGGGATAGATTTGTTTTATAACACATGCAAGAATTCCTAAACCAATTAGGCTCATCTTTGAAGCATCTTATTTAGCATTCCACTAACTTTTGTCAGAAGATTCTAAATTCTCAAGTCAGAATGTAAAATTGATGTTTTTAGAATAACACATGAAATCCATACAAATCTCTACAGATTTAAAACATCACCTGAAGTAATTAGTGCAACAGCACTACATCAAGTGGTCAATTTAAAAATATTGATATACATAAGATCCTGTGTCTGTCAAGATTTATACAATGTTGAGAGCAAAAATGGGAAGTTTTCTTGGTATGTGCCATCAACCACTAAATCTATGCTTTCCCACAAAACTTATTTTTGTCCTTCACTAAAGGGAAGGATGCTTGCCAAGCATAAACCACAGATCAACAGATGATATATTGTGTTCCCAAATCTGCTGTTGAATGCTTCAGGGCCTTTTGTGCATACTGGTTTTCAAAAACAGAGTAAAAAAATCTTGGTCAGCAATGAAAACAACACTTCCACTACATTTTTTTGTACAGTCTGAGAACCTGAATAAGCAAAGCACGACTGTGCAATGAGAAGGCTGAAGGGGTCAGACTCCTTTACCCCAGGAAACAGAAGGCAAAGAAGTTATTTAACCACAGCACACAGCTGTTTTCAGGGTAGCAACAAAGATCACAAATGCAAACTCTTCCTAGTGGACAATATTGAACCTGAATAAGCAAAGCACGACTGTGCAATGAGAAGGCTGAAGGGGTCAGACTCCTTTACCCCAGGAAACAGAAGGCAAAGAAGTTATTTAACCACAGCACACAGCTGTTTTCAGGGTAGCAACAAAGATCACAAATGCAAACTCTTCCTAGTGGACAATATTGAACCTGAATAAGCAAAGCACGACTGTGCAATGAGAAGGCTGAAGGGGTCAGACTCCTTTACCCCAGGAAACAGAAGGCAAAGAAGTTATTTAACCACAGCACACAGCTGTTTTCAGGGTAGCAACAAAGATCACAAATGCAAACTCTTCCTAGTGGACAATATTGAATGGGGACAATGGCCACAAACATAGCTTGGGAAGTTCAGGTTGTATGTAGGCAAAAAATCTTCCATGAGGAATAAGTGAAGCACTGAAACAAGTTACTTGCAGAGGCTGTAAATCCCTCTCTTTTGGGAAACTTTCCAAGACACAGCTAGACAAAACCTTGGCTGGATGGATCTAGCCTTGGCAGCAGGCCTGCTTCAAGAAGGAGGCTGGACTAGGTGACCCCAGAGCTCCCTTCTAGACAACACTTGCATGGCCATAAACACAAAGTCATCAAAGCAAAGAAACTAAACCATGCTAAAGCACTGTATTTAACTACAGATAATATGCATCAAGAAAAGAAGTTCATGTCAAATTACTTTAGTGGTATCAAAATAAAATTTCGTATGGCACATACTGTATGAGAAGTTTATTGAAACAAAACACACAGAACTACATCAACTTCACATGGAAAGCATCAACACCACTACTCTGTTGTTTCCAGATTTTAAATCAAGGTGACGTATGGTTTCCAAATAGATAAATTATATTTAATGTCTTAGTAATTGCAGCTTAACATGTCACAGTGACTGCAGCTATAAAGAAAAAAAAGGGAGAACTTCAGAGTATAAAACTTGAGAAACTGAATCATGACAGAATGCTGAACTGATAGACTGCAAGGACACTGGGCAGAATGTCCAAAATAAGGCCAGCAGGCACCAGATTAGGAGGAATAAACAAAGCCAGTACAGCAAACTAACATGCTAACTAGGTAAAAGGCAATTCTGGCAGGGGAAGACCACAACCACTGACTCACAGCCACCAACTCAAGAAACCCACATACTCAAAAGAAGACTGAGCATGTGTGCTGATTAGCAGAAGAAGCAAGAGAATAATTTTACCAACAGAAATAAAATATTAATTAATAAGAGAACTATATAAATTTTAGCCAATAAACATTAATGTCTTTGCTTGTCAAAATGTATAAATAATGAAAAGTTTTGATAATTGGTGTACGGCTTTGTGAATTTGCCAGCTAGGACCCCTTTCTGTGCTGAACTAAATAAATCAAACCCCTTGACTCTGTGTGGACTGGCCTCTTGCACACTGGGTAAAAGAACCCATTTCAGGACAACAAAAGTTATACTCTCAAAAGCAAATATTGACAAATTTATTTGCAAATATTACAATTTTTTTCCGTCTGTAAACAACAACCACTTTTGCAAAAGCTTCTTGCAATGATGTTATGACTCATGTTACTCTTTGCTGTCTATCCCCATTCTTTATGCAACAACAGACTTATCATTTGTTGCCTGGACAGGAAATGATTGCTTACAACACAGCAAACAGCAAGGTCTTTGGTCAATCATAGTTCTATGGGTCATTCTCTGGCTACAAACTCACCTCTCCTTAAGCAATTATATACTTCTGTGCCTTGCTTTGGATCTAGACCAAATGAAGAAGGTCCATTTAAACACTTCATAATGATACTTATTATTATTTGTCCTTCTACAGTTTCCTTGGCTAGGAAATCACTCCACTGACTATCAGAAGTTATTCAATTATTTTCCTAAAACCAGCCTTCATTTTTAGAAGCATTGTTTCTTCAGAGGGCACAACATTCTTTGGGGTTCAGTCTACACTCCTAGCCAAGGAACTGCAAGCAGGTTTTTTTCTTGCCACTAACATGAATTTCAAGATATGTTGGAGAATTTCCATGTAGAGGTTATGTTATTTAACTTCCAGAAAAACTTTAGTTAGTATTTATATTTACCTCAAGCTAGCTACAGTCAAAGACTATGGAATATAGTAGAAATGTGTGCAGTTACATCAATGGGCTATGAAAAATGCCTAAACAAGTAATCTTCTTAATACTTACAAGACACAACATACCAGCATCGGTCAGAGATTATTACAGGAGAATTACATTATTTGCCCTTTGGATCCTCAGTGTTTTACTGCGGTGGTGCCTGAAGCAGTTAATAGAACTGAAGCTCCTAAATGTGCATTGGGACTACCAAAACAAAACAGAGTCCCAGGGAAAAGAGGGAAGAGATGTTCAGCTGGCCATCAACTCCACTGCTTCTTGAATTTATGAGCTAAGTGACTAAACAAAGAAATAAATAAAATAGTGGCACCCACTCTCCTACCCTGAATCCTCCTCTCAGTGCTCTTTTTTAAGGGCTTCTTGTGTACACACAAACAGACTAGCAGATCATAGGTAGACTTTATGAATTTATTTAAAACAGGTGATCTACTTGATGGGGATTTTTTTCTCTTCTCTGAATAAAAGTGAATATCATCTACTTTGGATGATATTACACTTGGTATGGACAAGCAGAACAATTTACAGATCAGCACTGAAGGACACAGGCAGGCAGACAAAGAAGTTCCCAGCTGAACAATGCTGACTTCTCTTCTGCAAGAAGCCGATCTTTCCACTTCTTATATATGAGTCAGTTCAGCAACTAAGTCTTCAAATTACCCTTTTCCTAATCATGCTTCCTCCCAGCTCCAGGGTTGCTGGCACTCCTTGGGAAGGACTAAGCTTGAGCTGTTCTTGTTATGATCCAGTGAACCCTAAAGAACATTACCACCGAAACAGTCTCAGACTCAAGAATTTAATGAAGAATTTCAGACCACCAGGCCAAATACGTAGTTTTGCATTAACAGGGGAACAACTGCTGAGTGTTGTTGTATTAAATTCTTCATTTATCTGTAAAAAGTCCACGATGCCTACAAATTATTGTTCACTGAACTTCATCAGACACACTACAGAAATATACCCCCATAATCTCTCAGCATATTGAGCAGTGAAATATTCAACCTTAATTTGTTATACTGGATATAGCTCATTGTTCTCAGCTTTGAAAACTAGTCAGCGCCACTTTGATGTGGGAGTTGTGGGAGTGTAAAGAATTGATCCAACTCTGAATTAAATCTTGTTTTGGCAAAAAAAACCCCAAAGCACTCAGTCAATCAACCAACCAAAAATACATGATTTCACCCATAACCTAAAACCGCTCACTGGAGTTGAAAAAGTTCCAGGAAACATCTGAACTACTATGGAAAAACAGAAATAGGGGAAGGGGAAAAAAAACCCAACAGAATTAAACCCAGAGATGTTTCAATCAGCACAGCAAAACTCACTTACAAAATTTACAGCCATTGTATGAGAAAAAACCACAGACAAGAATTTGTGATAAGTAAAACAGAGTAATATTAAATTAAACCACAGCCTTTCCTTGTACTACTGGCCACCTGTACTTTTAACCACACATTAAAGTAAAAATCACATAGGTCTTCATTATCAACTCAAATAAATTACATTATTGGCTTCCATATTTGGCAGTTTCATTTTATTTTTAAGTAAGGAAATTTCTGGCACATCCATAATGGGCTATTCTTTCTCAAGGAACACTGGCAAGAATGCGAAGTGAAATAACGTAGATACTGAATATGTTAAAAATTTCTTGTGTGCTTTAGATAATATCAGAATACTGTGGTACTCAGCCCTAATGTGACAGCAAGGACAGATAATCAACCAATGCAGTTCATAATTAAAATTTACTATATTCACTATAAACTTTCCTGTAAGTCCACTTCAGTCAGTAGTCACAGAATAAAAAGGAAAACACGTCAGATTGAGCCCAGAGTTAGATAATAGAGAGCCCACAAGTTTATGAAGAAATAGCATTTTAGTGAGGCTGTTGTTCTGGTTTGTTTGGAAATTTTTTCTTTCCACTTTATTAAAAACAAACTAAGTAAAAATACTAACATTCTAAAAAAAAATCCAGTAAAGATCCTGTGGTCTCCATAACTTTCTAGAACAATAATGTATGTGACAGAAATATACAACAAGGGAGGTAAAAATCGATCACATTATTGTACTTATTTATATTGCAGTAAAAAATCCTAAAAGTTTCCAATGAAAGTGGCTTCCTTTCCCAGAGAGGGTGACCAGATGAGTCAGTTTTAACAAACCTATGCAGCTACTTTCATTGCTCTCAATTTTTAAAGAATGCATCATAGTTCTCCTCCCAATAACCTAAAAAACATATATATACATATATATATATATATATATATATAAAAGTCAATCAGCATTTTCTCAAAAGGAAAATAATTTCTTTAGAAGAGTTTCAAATTGCTCTATTTAATATCTTCTCACAGGTTTTCCAGAACGCGCCAAGTAAAAAACTTCCTTGAATTCAGAGAACATAATGCCATGACATGGAATCATGACATGCAGTGTGGTAGAAACAGGCAGTCAGAGAAGTCACCTGAGCTATCTACAACTACCCCATGGACACAGATGGTTCTGCCTATCTCATTCCTCCAAGCTTCCCTGCTTCAAGGTCTGCTCTGGCAGTCTGGTGCTTAAGCAAGAATCTTCAGCTCATTAAACCAGCAAAAAAACCCCAACCCAACACAGCAAAAAAACCCAAACAAGTCAACCCTCCAGTGAACCAAATTAAAAAAAACCCTATGAGTAGGTCTCTAACAGCTCTCAGGCTGCAGTTTCACAGAAATCTAAGCCAAACTAACTTCCGGCTGGCATAGGCTCTTACCTCCCTCTGGCTGCATGTTCCTGCTTTTCTCTTTTGCCAGCTTCAACACTCACCCAAACGTGTGCAAAACTGTTTCAGCAAGCTGAATCAGAAGACTCCCACCCACTGAAGAGAACCAGAAAAATATCCCTCTGCTTGGACAATGCACCAGAACAGGTTGGTGCAGGTTCTAGCAGGCACAAGGGCTCCAAGTGAGGCAGCCATCCAGTACATCAGCCCAGGCTACCACCAAACCACAACTTCAGTGACTTCACTCACCAACAGGCTGGACAAGCAGCAGAGCCGACATACATGAGAGCGGAAGTGAACGTCCACGAAGGAGATCCCACCTCTAGAGCAGCACCAAGCTGTTAGTTTAGTTTAGCTGGCTTCATCCTACAGTACACGGCACAGCACAACTGCAACCGGCTTCAAGGGAAAATACTACTTCTTCATTCCAGAGCCTCCTGTGCTCTGCTTCTCCAATAAACCACTGCTAACTACAGCTGAGTGTTCACTAAGTCAGAAGCATTTGTGAACTTTCATCTTTCAGCTCCCATTTTATTGCACAAGCGGGACAAAGGTGACCAACTGCCTTCACACACTTCCCTGCACAAGCTGAACATACAAGAAATTTAAGTCGTCTGCATTCACAATTAGTTTAACAGACTGAAATACTTAAATTGACAGTCTGCTAAGGTGCCCCTACATTTCTTAAACCCTACAACAAAATATCTCCCAGGCTTATTTAACACCTATTTATATTACCATTTTGGCAGTGTAACCACACAATACATGCAAAAAACCCCCACTCATTTCAATAGGTTTGTAAATAGAAGTGTGTAAATAAAGGTCAAGTAAGGGAAGAAGAGCAAACTCATCTACTTTGGATGATATTCTTCACTGATGCCTTAAGAATACTCCGCTGGGAGTCTTAGTGCTGTTTTCCACTGTAGAGATGTGCAAACAGATGGAATGAAGGCGAGACAGCTCAAGCAGAATACTACTCGTTGACACATACTTTACACCAGCAAGGTAAACAAATGGCACCGGGCCCATTTCAAAGGGTGCCTGTCAGAAAAAAATACTAATAAACATTGAAAAAACACCTTTCATTACTGGTTAGTAGCATTGTGCCAAAGACAAATTCTGGGAACAAGCTTTGTTCCACAAGAAGGTGGCAAAGGTTATACACATATATAAAACGTAGAATCAATTCAATGTTTTCTGCTAACAAAAACCTCCAGAAGAAACACCTTTAGAAAACAGACATCATAACCAGCAGCACGAACATGTCACTGTTGAGGAAACGATATAGGAACCAACACTGGTTTTTTTGCACTCTACCCCAGAGAAGGCGAAACCCTGCACACATGCCAAACCATTGTGGTTTCAACAAGGTCCCGCTAATCCTGCATCTGCCCAGATAGGCATTGACATAACTTGAGCGTGCCTGTTGCAAGTTTTTCTCTAGGATCCTTCAAGTTTCTGTGTTTTTGTCATCTACAAAGGGACACTCAATTTTTTGTTGCTCAGATGGATGCAAACTCATATGAACTGCAGAAGGTGCTATGTTTGTTACAGTTGTATCATAATTATTAAAAATCACAATATTTGGAATTCAATTATGTAGCATGGCTGAGATTTTACCTGGAAACAGACCTTATGAAAATGATGCATTCTGGAAGGGATTTTACACTGACAGAAAAAGAAATGCTGCATTCACACCTCAGTGACTACAAGACAGTGACATGCACGTTGACCCTCAATTAACAATCAAGCCTGAATTAAATATTTTCAACTGCTACCAGGGTCCACTCGAGTTCATAATTTCAAATGAAAGATTTTTATGATGCCCAGGTCTCTCTACAAAGACACATCAATCTGCCCACTCCCTGTTCTTGCCTGTTCGCCAGGGCCTGCTGTCCATACCTACATAGAAATGGCTAAATGTGGACAAGTTTGCTATCTAGATGTTCCTCTGCCTTGGTACTTTGAAGAAAAATAGGAATTTCATTTCCTGATAGGACACCCTATGCACCTGGACATGTCTGTGGTGATCAGCACGTGCCCATGTTAGCATCAGGGTGGTGAAACACCGGAACAGGTTGCCCAGAGCAGCTGTGGATGCCCTATCCCTGGAGGTGCTCAAGGCCAGGCTGGATGGGACTCTGAGCAGCCTGGTATAGCTGAAGGTGTCCTTGCCCATGGCAGAGAGGTTGAAACCAGATGATCTTTAAGTCACCTTCTAACTTAAACCACTGTATGACTATGATCAGCTCGGAGCAGGAGCAAGCTCTGGGGCGGCCCGCGGGCACACGCCTGAGGCTCGGATGCACCTGAGCTGAACCGAGGTGCCCTGGGGCGAGGCCGCCGGGGCCGGCACACCTCGGGGCGGCACCACCAACACCGCCCTGCCCCCGATAGGAATCCAGACACGGGGAGCGGGCCAAGGCCAGCCCAAAGGAAGCGACGCCGCGGCCCGCCGCGCCCTCGCCGCTCACCTGCCGCCGAGCTCAGCGCGACCCTCCGGTGCCTCCTGCCGACCTCCCGCAGCTCCTCCTCGTCCTCCTCCAGCCTCCAGGCTTCGGCCATCGGCGGCGGACGGGCGGCTGGCAGCATTCAAGAAGCGGGAGCTGCCATGGCCGGCGCCCTCTGCTCGGCGCGGCTGCCCGGCCCTCGCGGCTGCCGGGCCCGCCCCGCACCTGCGCCCTCTCCGCCGCGCTTCTCCCGGACACCGCTCCGCGCTCCTGGCGGCGGGGCGAGGCGGGAGGAGAGGCGGCCTTTCCTGCCCATCCGCGGCTCTCCGGCGTCAGCAGGAAACCCGGCGGCCGCCTGGCACCGCCACAAAAGGGGGCGGAGGAGGCGGCGGCGGGGGGAGGTACCTGGCTGCCGCCGCTGGGCAGCCGCGCTCCGCCGGGCAGTGGCTCGGCGGCCGCGGGCACTGCGAGGGGTTGGGCCGGCGAGCGAGGCCCTGCGCACCCGGGCGGCCTCCTGCTAAAGGGGAGAACGGGCTTGTGGCGAGACGGTGCGAGGTCTGCCTTGCCCTCATGACGAGGGCAAGGAGATGCCAAGAGGAGGATGGTGCCAGACTCTTTTCAAGTGGTACCCAGCGACAGAACAAGGAGCAGTGGCCATAAACTAAAACACAAGAAATTCCACCTCCACATGAGGAAAAACTTCTTTACGTTGAGGGTGGCAGAGCACTGGAACAGGCTGCCCAGGGAGGTCGTGGAGTTTCCCTCTCTGGAGACACTCAAAAGCCACCTGGACACGTTCCTGTGTCATCTGCTGCAGGTGACCCTGCCTTGGCAGGGGTGTTGGACTAGATGACCTCCTAACAATTTTGTGATTCTGTGAGGTGAGAAGGGCAGTTACTGTGGGTTGCCAGAAAGTCGGGAGCCCCAGGAGCTGTGGAGATTGTGGGTGCAGCAGATTGTGGTTCCAATATTAGCTGGGCCACAATCTTTAGATATTACAGGACTGGGGGCAGGCGGGGCTTTTGACTGGCAGCAGTTGTGGTTCACGTCTAGAAGGGTTGTGTGTCTTGGCCTGAGTTCATTACTGTGGTTTGAACTACTTAAGAAGTCATCTTAGGACTTACTTGAAACCAGTGAGGTACACACTTAAGACTGCTGAAGCGATATGAAAGATATGGCCACGTTTCAAGTTGGACACTTGTGTAGTTTTACCTCTAATTTTTTTTCCCCGGGCGTCAGTTGCCCATATTGAAATAGAAATGACATTGCTTCTTCACTTCATATGGTAACTGTTAAACCAAATCATAAATGTTTTTACGTATTATTTAATTGTAGGTATTACCAGAAAAGGATATAAGAAAGATAAATTCAGCTTCAGAGCAAGTGAACAAGGGACAGTAAATCAATAAAGTATATGACCACAAATTAGAGCAGGAAGATACAACTAAACAGTGAGTAATCCTAAGGTTGAGCAATACCTGTGCAGACACACTAAGCACCTTCTCTGTTCACAGTGAATATTGTACAGGTTGAAAAAAAAATCACAAAACTGAAAAATATATAATGCATGAATACAAATGATTGTCTGTGCATTTCTTAGTGTTTCAGTGCTTGATTTCACAATCGTTGTTCCTTAACAGAGGCCTTTTTCCACTGCAGCTCTTAGTCTTCAAGTGGTATAATAGTTATGCTTTGAAGGACATAAGGCTTTATACTGTAAAAAGATGTAAGGCCAGGAATAAAACTGAATGTACAGCAGGACTCTATGACAGACAGATGAAAGCTTCCACTACAGGTATGTGTTCTCAAAAGCCTCATGCTTTGGATGACTTCTGCATGGATAGATTGCATGGTAGTCCAAGGAAATCGCCTTACAAATTTCAGTGCAAGATCAACACGCCTTGTACATGATCTAGAGCGGGTACAAAACCCTTCAGTGGAGCACTGCTGTCACAGACACATGCTGTTGGTATGTTTAAGTGTGAGAGACAAAAGAGACTCTCCCATGTAAAACAAACTGTGTGCTATTTGTATTCTGGTTCTCTACTGAGAAGCCAAAATGCAGCACCTGTATTTGGTTCCTAAACTCCACTAACCACAAGGAATGACAAGGACCATCTATTTCCCACTTCCTGAATATCTCCTTTTTACACTATGTGTTTCACTGCTGTTTGGAGGAAAGGAAAGGAAACTTAGTATCATGTAAAATTACTAAGGAAGGAAAAACGAGAAACAAACCATAGAATATAACACAAATTCAAAGAGCCCCCCAAAACTGGATTAAACCTTCTTTTGTTGCTGTTGATGAAATTGACACACAGGCTTCCAAGCACATAAAAATTGAAAAATACATTTGGATAGATCTTAGGCCTAAGCAAATCATGCTGACCAGAGTGGCTTCAGCTGTGACTAAGAAAATATTCCCAAAAACATCACATAATATGGTATAGAGCAATCATGAGTGTTTAATGTTGACAATCATCAAGAGTCCTTAGCAATCACCAGGAAAGTCCAGTTGAAAAATGGAAGTGCAATAACCAAATTATAGAAAGTGATGAAGTCCCTGAAGCAACCACTTGGTCATGTATCAAGCTCTGCCGGCTGGAAATGCACTTGGGACAGTGACTGAATTTAGGGCTAGAGGAGCCATTCAAGAAATGCCTGTAACTGTTTGAAGATGGGTATCACCAGAAAGGAAGAGATCAATTCATATGTGGATACAACATTCAGGTAGCAATAACCAACATATTACCGCAAACAGTACCGGAAACAATTTCCTCTCAGTACTAGTGGAAACAAGAAAATTGAAACTACAAATTAAACATTAAATTAAAATTAAAATGCAAGGCAGCATTCAATGAAATACTTGAATAATATTTCTGAAGTTTTTGTATAATAATACAAATAATAACACTCAATGCCTCCAAAAGGAGGTTGGTTACTAGTAGATAGAATTCTGCAGGGTAGCTATCTGTAGGCATGCTCACACTGCCAATGTACCAGTAATAGAGCCAAAGAATAGTTTGGGTTGGAAGGGACCTTAAAAATCATCCCAAACTCAGGTGCCATGGGCAGGGACACCTTCCTTCCACTGGACCAGGTTATTCAGAGCCCCATCTAGCCTGGTTGTGAACACTTCCAGACACAGAGCATTCACAACCTCTCTGGACAACCAGTTGTGGTGCCTCACCACCCTCATGTTAAAGAATTTCTTTTTAGTATCTAATCTAAACCCACCCTCTTTCATCTTAAAGCCATTCCCTCTTGTCCTGTCACTATCTGCCCATGTAAAAAGTTCTTCCTCCTCTATTTGAGCCTCTTTAAAGTACTGGAAGGCCATAGTGAGGTCTCCCCAAAGCCTGCTCTTTGTCAGGCTGAACAACCCCAGCTCTGTCAGGTGTCTTCATGGGAGAGGTGTTTCAGCCCTCAAGTCATCTTTGTGGCCCTCCTCTGGATGCTCTCTGACAGGTCCATGTCTTTCTTGTGCTGAGGACCCCAGAGCTGGATGCAGCACTCCAGGGGGGGTCTCACCAGAGCGGGGTACTGGGGAAGAATCACCTTCCTTGACCTGTTGGCCGTTTCTCTTTTGATGCATCCCAGGATATAGTTGGGTTTCTGGGCTGCAAGCATGCACTGCTGAAACATGTCAAGCTTCTCATCCACTAAAACTGCCGAGTCCTTCTCCCAAGGGGTAGTCTTGACCCGTTCTCTGCCCATCCTGTACTTGTGCTTGGGATTGTCCCAACCCAGGTGCTGGACCTCCCACTTGGCCTTGTTGAATTTCGTGAGGTTTGCACAGGCCCACCTCCCTAGTCTGTCCAGGTTCTTCTGGATGGCATCCCTGCCCTTCTGCATGTCAACCACACCACAGAGCTTGGTGTCCTTGGTAAACTCATTGGGTGCACTCAGTGCCACTGTCCATGTCAGTGATGTTAAACAGCACAAGCATTCAAGCTTAGAAGTGGTTTTCAGGTTTTAAATGCTTCCATTTCTTGCAAGTAATTCTTTCCTAGTGAGTGCTTGCCAGACGCATTCATCCATGCTCTGTGAGCTTTGTCTCACTTCTAGTTTATGTTGGTATTTTCAAGTGATAAATAGCTTTAGGGTTTTTTGTCAAATGCCACACATCGCCGGCTTGATGCCTGGTAAAGGTGTGTAAATAATGGAGGTACTTAGGAAGGAGGCAGGCTTTAACAAGTCTACAGGAGGCAGATTGAGCTCTGACAGAGAGCTGCTGAGCAGCAATGGCAGATCTACCTTAGCAGTCTTGGAACAGACCCTGACACAGCCCTTCACCTGGGTAAGCAGTTTCTGCGGGGAGGACAGAGCTGTGCTTTTGAGTCTTTAGACAAGCAACAAAACCAGCTGTTGAAATAGTCTAAAGAGCCATGGTTGCTGGCAAGTCTAATAATAGCCTAGGCCAGACAGAGTAATTAGTGATCATTTGGCTCAGATCAGAACACACACACACACACACGAAAAGACTTCTGCTGCTCAGTTGATGGGCCCAAGGGAGGAAGGAAACAAAGAGGAGGGGAGAATGAATTGGACCAAATAATTCGAAGTGCAGAAGGAATTAAAGCCATGTGGGAAATTCTCTTCAGAAAGTCAAGGAATCGAGCTCCTCTTTTACTTTTCTGCAAATGAACTGATAGAAGTTATAAAAAGAAACAAAATGGGAAGAAAAAGTACATATAGATGCAAGTTGCAGAAGTTGAATTAAAAAAAAATGAACTGAAAAAGAAGGAAAGCACTTGCTGTAGTCTCAGGTAGTTGAGAGGAAAGCA
This sequence comes from Pomatostomus ruficeps, assembly GCA_013400735.1. NCBI lineage: Eukaryota > Metazoa > Chordata > Aves > Passeriformes > Timaliidae > Pomatostomus > Pomatostomus ruficeps. The sequence continues at coordinate 15,827 of VYZT01007943.1, read as the reverse complement.
TCAGCATGTGGCATATGTTGCTGTAAGGCATTTCATGAAGTACAATGTATTTGTGTCTTACAAGCAGGATGAAGGAAAAACAATTGCATTCTTGTACTTCAGTGAGAATCTCTGCTGCATACATGTGCGTAGGAATAAAAGGCTTTTGTATATTTTCATAGCTACACTTCTCCAAGAAAAAGAACTTCACTGTCTCAAAAAGTCTGCAATTTTGTTATTAAAATTTGGACATTTTTCACTGGAATTTTACTTTATCATATGCAGCTTTGCTGTAATGTACATACTTGTAATGTCACAATGTTAGAGTAAAAGAAGGAAATAACTGGGTAAATGGGTCTTTGTACTCTCTGCTAAATGCTTACAATTAGTTGCCTTGGTGGTTATTATTTTATAAGTATTTTGTTCTGATTTGCATCTTTGGAATTGGCACTTTGTTTGGCCCTGCAAAAAGACACTGTTTTTCAACAAAAAATGTCAATTCTATAGAACTGCTTAATTGAAGTCGCCCGTGTAGCCCCAATGTCTATTTAGGCTCTGCAAAGCAGCTGAAGCCTGCAATGAATGTATCAGTGTTTGGCTGAGATACAGGAGCCTCAGACCACAAAAGAATGCAGACAAAAGATTTTTTAAAAATGCAAAGGATGAAAAAGAGTATTTTCAAAGACGAAAATGTAGCCTTTGGACATGACAACATTATTTTTGTTCTAAGTAAAAATAGCAAGGGTCTCATTCAATAGACGAATGACATTAGCGATACAGCCGGTGTAGGAAGCTGACACTGGTGAGGGCCAAGATCTGATAATTTGATCTCCATTTGTGTTCAGCTGATCCAATGAGTTTTAGCATAGTTGGAGAATGACATATCAGGAGCCTGCAGGCTTCCTGAAATGTCTCCAGCTAAATGCAGGTTCTCCTTGCATTTTTACAACTACTTGTGGCTCCTAGCATACCAGCATGATGACAGTCTAAAGGTAAGTGGTTTTGTGATGAATGAAGATAATTAAAACAGAAGAGTATTGGTTTCCTTGAATAAGGACCTTTCTTATTGAAACCTTGAAAAATCACCTTGATGCAAAACTAGGAATTTTGAGACTGCTCTCGAAAAAATGAGAAGGATTTCTCTGCATGAAAGCAGCAAATCAAATAATTTCAAAGGACCAAAAATTGGCAGCCAAGGGGGGGTGGGGGGAACCTATGCAGAGAGAGATTCTTAGAGTTCTTAGTTTTAAAAATTACTTTTACAAATAGTTTTGTTACTTTTGCTGTTTTCCAGCTTTTGTGGGATAAAAGCACCCTTTCCTTTCCTGTCCTGTTAACATACATCTTTCTAAAGTATTATTCTCCTTTTTTGGTCTTATAATTTGTGGGGTAATAAATAAATTTGTTTCTACTGCCTTCATGATTAGAGAGAATAAGAAAAAGATGTAGAAAAAAGTGAGAAAATAGGAAAGGGAAAAGAGCTGGTTCTGAGGTAAATACTTCTTCGAATGAGAGGCTGTCAAAGCCAAATTGGTTCATAGTTTGAGTCCTGAAGTATGCTCATGTTTGCTGTATAGCCACAGAGTTATCAGAGGACAAAGCTGATGTTGTGCTAAGCGAGCTGGCAGCGGCATGATGTAAGAAGTATTATCACATTGGACACATGTGAGTCTAATACCTAAGAATATACAATGCTAGCCTCAGGAGAGAGTCCAGCAGCTTTCCTGCTGCAGTTTGCACTTCACTGCAAAGAACTGACAAGGGAAAAACTTATGGAAGAGAGCAAACAGAGTCCTAAGAAAAATTTCAAAAGGTGAAACGGGATCATAAAGTTGTTGATTGCAGTAAATTTAGGGGTTTCTCACAGTAATTTGTCAGCTGAGGTAAATGTAGGAGTTTCTCACAGGACTGAAATGGGCTAAAGGCACGAGTAGCTCTGATTTTGTTTTCTTCTGTTCTTCTGTCATTAAATGCATCTAAACTGCCTTTCACTGGAAATATATATGATATACAGGTAGAGAATCTTCACAGTTCAATACAAAAATACACAGTCTCCTGGTGTTGGTTGTTCTTCTTTATTTGGAGGTGTGTGTATGGTTGGCTGGTTGGGTTGGGGTCTTCTTCCCCTCCACAGTACCACCTGTGAGCACTCAGGCATTCTGTCATGTTTTTCTTGTGCTGAACACTGACAGAGTTCACACTTAACAGAAGTGTTCACAAAGCTACATTAATATACAACAACAGAATAGTTTTGCAATTAAATATTTGTATGCTAATTACTAATTCAGTGTTCAGAAGTTTAATATTAATGAGGTTATAACAGACTAGATGCATTAATGTGTGTTTATTAACGTGAAAACACTTTTCTAATGTGGAAGTTTTAAAATATTCAAAATACACTATGACAAATAGAATATTATAAGTTTCCAACTTTAAAAATAAATTATTTTGATCTATTCCAGATGTTATGTTTCAGTCATACATTCAACAACACACAACTTCTTAAAACAATTTTGTTTTCATTAAAAGTTGAGTGAAAAAACAATTTGACAGTTTTGATTGAGTACATGGCTAGGACCCCTGACAACTTGTGGATGACACCTGCTTATTTTAAGCCAGACAGCCAAAGATGATGCAATATATAACCGTGTTTATTTTTCAATTTCTTTGGTAAGAAGGAAGGACCTGCATACCTCAGTAGCAATTAAGGGGAAAAGAAAAATAATCCTACAAGATAGTGTCACTTCTGTCTTTTTCAATTGTACACCACAACCCTTACTCTAATCACCAAATGTCAGTAGAGGAATAGATGATGACAAGCATCCTCATCATCAGGGCCTGCATAGTGGCTTTAAAGAGGTTTAAGACTTGACATCAACTGAGGGGTTTATGTATTTCACACTTATGCTTGCAAGAATCTATTTTGTTAGGCTTTTAGGGGTCCTTCACTCCAGTTAAAAATACTTATTTAAACAGCTGTAGTTTCTGAGCTGACAACTCCCATAGGCATATCTATATGATTCAGACAGATGAAAAACTGAGCTCCAGAACTATTCCTTTTTCTGACACCCAGAAATAGTTTCATGTTATTCATACATAGCTACTACAAAGCAATCTGGTGGTTTTGGTATCAATGACCTCTTGCTAAATTCTTCAATGTTAAGTTTTATTAGCAGTATAGCAAGAAGGCCTTATCCTTTATTTTCCTACCTCCTTATTACTTTGCGTATACATAAGCACATTCACTGGGTTCAGCATTTTTTCCATGTTCACCAAGTATGACCATAGGATTGCATCATTCAAAAGAAAAGGGTTTATATGATTGAAAAAATACAAAGCTAAAGTTAATAATGTGATAGTCGAACAGTAACCAAATTTCCTGTTTTAGTTTGGAAGTGGATGGTGCCAGACTCTTTTCAGTGATGCACAGCAACAGAACAAGGAGCAGTGGCCATAATCTAAAACACAAGAAGTTCCACCTCCACGTGAGGAAGAACTTTACACTGAGGGTGGCAGAGCACTGGAACAGGCTGCCCAGGGAGGCTGTGGAGTCTCCCTCTCTGGAGACATTCCAAACCCACCTGGACATGTTCCTGTGTCACCTGCTCTAGGTGACCCTGCCTTGGCAGGGGGGTTGGACTAGATGATCTCCAGAGGTCCCTTTCAACCCATCTGTGATTCAGTGAAGTGAAATCCAAATATCTGCCAAATGTGTGGAGCTCCCAGTGAGGTCTGGACTGATGAAGCAGCATTTTTGCAAGTTGCTGTTGGCAAAATCCTGACAAGGAGGAAAAATTTCTCACAGCAAATTCTCACCTTGAATCAGATCTTCACAGTAGCTGGTTTCTGGGTGAGATCTGCATACAACAGTTCTCAACTGAAAAATGAAGCAACTTGGATTTTCCCTAAGGCATCATTTTCAAATCTTTTTAGACTTCTCTCACATTTTCTTTTCTGTGGCATTTTATGTCTCTCCTACTCTTCGTCAATGTGCATATATTGTAACTGCCCCAAACCTCTGTCTTCCTCAGGCTACAGCTACTCATACTGTTTATTCTTCACAATGTTTATTCCTTTACCCATAAAGAAAATGCACTGCTTCCTCACAGAAAAACTGCTCATACAGTCCAAATCTTACAGCTGCTTATTGCAATTTCATTAGCTCAAAGGAAATGCCACATTTTTTAAGGGGCTGCTGAGCAGAAAGTTTTAGGAGTCTGGAAAGCATGAAAGGCAGAGAAAAGCCTGGGTAAAATTTCCTGGGGTTTTACACCATGGAAGGAGATATTGGCTATTCCTCTCTCCAAAAAAGGCCTCACTCCAATTTACATGGGTTTTTCTTGTTTCTAAGGACCGGAAGTAGTATCCAGGAATTAGTAGGGCAAAAAGAATTCCAGACACACTCACCTGTGCTTTCTACACTCTTTCTGGTTGTACCCAATGACTAGCTAAATTGTCTTTGTTGACGAAATTCCCTAAATGCTTATCTCAGGATAACTTTATCAATTCAGGAACTGTTGTGGTGTGCTCTGGCCAGTTTCGGTTTACCTCATGGCCAGGCTCTGCTATCTCTCCCCACCCCCCACCCCCACCCCGAGGGCTCTGTATTGCGCAATCCTATACAAAGCCCACCAAATTCAAACCCAGCACTCCTTCCCCATAGGATGTTGTACCCTCTTCCACCCCCTCGTGTTGGCATTTATGTAACTGTAACACGCTGTGCCAATGCTTCCCCAGCACAACCCCAGTGCCAAATAAACCATCTGGGAAAGCCCCTCCGCCTGTCTCTCCTTCTTCGGTGTGCCTGGTACATCAGTGGGTTGGGTGAAACCTTGCAGGACCTTCGCCAGCCCTCCCGCGCCTCCAGAGCAGCTCGACCAGCCCCCGGAACTGTGAGCGGACACCCGGTGCCCCTACCGACAGCATCGCGGCAAGGAACTGCTTCACAGAAAAAAAAATCTTTTATGTCTACTGTGAACTCCCCTCCTCCCAATGCTGTCTAAGTGCCAGAAGTTGTTTAAAGTGCTCAATTCCCGATCAGTAAGAGTTCAATGGTCTGGAAAATAAGGAAGAGAGTGTCAGAAGGAGTTTCTGGGATGCTTTTACAAAAGCCATGTGTTCAGCACTGTGCTGGAGCCAGGAGCAACCTATCAGTCCTGAAGCAGCTTCCTCAGACACAACTTTATTCCACAAAACCTTCAAGATTCTGAAAGACTATGATGTAGTCAAGCCCCAAATTTGTACCTGGACAAACAATTTCAGACTTCCTTCAAGATGAGAGAAAACAAGTGAGATGCTCTGATTTAACTGAAGATATAATGAAAATACAGTTTTTGATCTAGAATTTAGCTAGGAAATCTACATAGACCACCGCCTCTTTTGCTTAGATTGGAGGGGTGCTTATAAAGGCGGTAGGTTTGAGTTACTCTTGTCCGTATTTCATCTGTGCAGCAACATATGGAATTTTCTACTGTTAATAGCTCTGGCATACACAACTACTATTGGCAAACCAATGATTTAAGACTGAGAAAGGAATGCGAAAATTTGCAAAAGGGTAATATAAAATATGCAGATAAAACCTTGGTCCCATCTCACACAATTACAGTAAATACAACCTTCCAAGGGGATTAATATGGGTTTATCACCCAGTCCTAGGGCAAAACATAGGAAATGTTCAAAGCAAGAAGAAAAAATATATTGAGAACTTCTGGAGTAAACTGTGTCCTGTTTTACTCTGGTGCTTACACTGTCTGAATGTTGATACACTGCTGCAGCACTAGGGCTCATCCATCTTTGGATTGGCTCTAAAGAAAATGCCTTAGTTTGACAGTTGTAAGTGAGCCCTGTGCTTTTGCTTTCTTATTCTCAGCTGGTTAGGTGTACAGGTCACGTTCCAGCCTCATTAGCAAATGGTGGCAACTGAAGTCTCGTTTTTAATTCTCCAGCTTACAAGTTGTTATCAACTCAAGCCAAATAATATTGACATAATGTTGGCTGAACCAGAGATTTCTGAATCTAGTAGGATCTTTATTTTTGTTTCTTGATGAAAAATATCTTGTTGGAAAACAAAAAGTGACTGCTTAGTGCTAGACAGGTTCACATATCCCAACATTACACCTGGTATGTTAACAACTGGAAAAGTCACATGCCTGCATGTTTCTATTCCAGTTCTTTTTCTGATTCTTTTTTTGGAATTTGTTCAAGGCTTCTGAAAATTTACAGGCCTGATTACACTTCCTGTTCTCCCCGGGAAGTGAACTTTTTCATGAGTTCAAAGGTTCTTGTTATCTTAAAATACAAAAATATCTTGCATTTGCAAGATGTAATCTCCATCTTAGATACTCTGAAATACTGAAACATTGTTAGTCTTCTGCCAGCAGAAGTATTGTATTCATTCTGCATCATTACTTGGTCAAGACTTTTAGGGAACAACTATGAATTTTCATATTTTCCTAATATATAACAAAATATATATTTGGAGAGGGCATGAGAGATGGAAAATCATCACTGTTAAGATATCTCTAATGTGCTCATGATCACAATACCCCAGCATGTTAATTAAACTAACTGAAGCTTAATTCAATTAATACACTTTTTTCATCTTTCTAATTACAATAGCATGACTGTTATTTGTGTCTTTTGCATCTGTTTGTGTACACATGATCATACCTGATTCTGTCAGTAATGAAGACATAATTTATAGAAATAATCTAAGATTGACTTTTGTCCCTAGTAATGCAATTAAAGCTCAGAACTAAATGAGGTAAAACATTGTGTTGCATGACAGGACAGCATCTGTTGTCTCCTGTAGTTACTACTAAAATGTAAAGGGAATTTTGTATGCCATTTTTCCAATCTCTTCATTATTTTATGAATGCTATTCATATGTCTTTTCTTTTTTTTACCCTAAAATTTTATTCTAATCTTCTCCTTTTCAAAAGTCTATAAAATTAGCATTGTGGCTTACCTTTCAATTCTTGGAAAATCCAGTGAATATAATTTCTGGCTATTAGTGGGTACACATGTTGCTTTTCTTGCTGTGACTGTACTCTGAACTGTGGAGTTGAAGGAATATTGAAATGTCAGCATGGTTCTTGCCTATAAATAAAGAACAGGCACGTAGAATGAGTGGTGTCAAGAAGGGAATGACAAATCATGTTTACATACAACCTTATATTTCTTGTGTATAGCCCCCCTACAGCTCTATCTAATATTGACATATAATTTCTGCAGTGTAATCCAAATCACATTCAAAGGATGGACAATTTTTATTACCATTCATCTTTGTCAGGATCACTTGAACAGCACATGTAACTGAACTCTGCAAGAGGCAATCTTTTTCTGTGCAAAGTGATATCAGAATACAGTGAGCCAAGAAGAAATAGGAAAAACAGAAGTTCACAGCACTCCTAAGAAAGAAAATCAAAGAGATTCTATTGAACAAAGTAAAAACCTTTAAAAGTTATGCCTATTGGATTTAATTTTTGATTTGTCTAACATCTTGTTTCCATAGTCCTGTAAAATGAATCCTTTTATATTGAAAATATTCATTAGAAGGCCTCCCAGTTCTTATAGTTTCTCTGTCTTCACTCAGCCTCACTAATACACATATGCTACTTGAAAGCTTATTTCAAGGAGGAAAATCTGAGGCTAGCAGAAATACCACTTTTGTTAAAGGCTAGTGAGAAATCAGGAGAAATGGTAGAATCAGAAATGAGGATTCAGGAGAAATGACAGAATTAGAAACCCTCTAGATGAACTGTTTTGTATAATCGGTGCAGGACTGTGACGTGATCACAGTGAGGACAAGCAGTTTTAAGGAACAATGAGTTGAAGTGAGAGAGAAAGCAAGGGGTGGCAGGAGAAAAGTAAGGATCAGAACAAACTGCTATACATTTTAGTTTATTTCTGACTTCTACATACCGCAAGCATCCCCTGGTCATTCACATTGTAATCCAGGAAGTTAAAATAATGAAGAAATACACTGAGATGTTACTTCACAGAAATTCTGGCCTTACCTTTGATATCATAGTTCTTCTGTTTGTGCCATCAACTATATATTTGATTAATTCCTTACTTTTCTCCTGGTTACATTATTCTTTTTGTTGGTTACAATAAAAAGTTGTGTTTATGTATTTGTTCTTTATATAATAAGTATTCCTGCACATTCATGATGAGCCCACATGGTCCACAATAACCCAGATCCTGATCACAAGAAGCTCTGTGTAGGTTTCACCACAGCCTTCACTGTCATGTTTTCTCCATTTCTCCTCTTACTCTTGGGAGCAAGTTCAGTGATGAACAGGCACAGTGACAACAGAGATGTATCAACACAGTGCTTCCAGGTGAGTGAGCCTCATTGAAATACCTTAGGGCATTGCAATAGTGTTGGAGTAGTTCTTCTGCACTTTAAATGTCTTCAACTGTGCTCTACTCACTTTATCCTCGTTAAGATAGTTGGAGTGTTCTGCAGTGGGAGGAGTCCTTGGTGGTGGTATAAGGAATATAAAGGCTGTTTATCCAAAGGCCTCTTGCAGAACATGGCAAGCAAGAGCTGTCAAAGCTAGAATCTCAGCACCAGTCAGAAGCCAGTTCAGACTGCTGAGCAACCTAGAATCCGAGGAGTATAAAGACTGTTTAAAGGCAGTCTTGCTTATCCTCCCCTAAGGCTGTGAATTCAGTTCTACTTCTTCTACATATGCAGTGTAACATTTCTTCTGTAGCCCTGCTGCATTATTAACTTAATTTGGAAGGCTCCTTTCTACATCAGGATTGGGTTTCCTCACTTAAAAACCCAGTACAAACAGGAGTGTTTTCCCTGTGTTGTAAACAGGCTCAGGAGCCTGGCACAGGTATTTCTGTACACCTATTTTAATCTCTGCCAGCAGATGAGGACACACACCCCAAAGAGTTACAATCAGTCTTTCTGTGAACTTCAGCTGGTTTGGGGTCAGGCATGTAAACCTTCACATTATCCACAAAGCATGTACAATGTTGAAGTAATTCAATGGAAAACTACATATTTTCCAGACCTGCAGATTGATTTGATATGATCACAGCTGTGGGGCAATAATGCCATTCCATTTCAGTCCTTTGCCTCTCTTCCAGCAAACAACAGGGCTGCCAATTTCTGCCAGCTGTGGGAAATTCTGAGATATGAATATTTATCCATTGGGATGTGAAATGAGAATAATAGAGGGTGATGTTTCAAAAAGCTGTATTTTGAAGGGAAAGGAAAGAACACCCACATAATTTTGTGGCAATTTGTTAAATATAAGACTGAAGAGAAATCAAGCCAGCTTCTTGAAGCTGGTACTGTGAAAGTGGCTAGCTTTTTGAGGCTTATACTTAATATACTGCTTACAGATTTATCACATCCAATTCTTTTATGACAGTCAGTATAACTTCATGTTTGTGTGTGATTGAGAGATATATCAAAATGTGTTCCTGAAGTGTTGCACTGTATTGAGCCATTTTTCTCTTCACACTTCAATAAATTTACTACTGTGTATACAGTGTCCCCAAAATATCTTTTATAAATAACAGTATTGGAGATTCACCACTGCCTGAAGGTTGTGCTAGATTCCATGCATATTCAGGATAAGACTTTTGCAGTCAAGCCAACAGGAAAAGAAATGGTAGCCTTATAGACATAACATGAAGAGAAATAGTACAAACAGTACAGATAACTAAACAAAGCAAGAGAATCAAGACAGAAGATTATTTCAATGCAAAACTTGATCTGAGGTGAGAGAGAGCAGAGCACTGGGCAGCTCAAGGGGATACTACCTTCAGTATCTCTTAGGGTTGTGTTCTGAGTTGGATTGGACCATGACTTCCACTGCTTTTCAAGGCTGGTAACAGGTGTCCAGCATGCTCATTTTAATCTGCTCATCCCCACTAAAACAGAGTATTAGTGAGGAGGAAGTGCTGTAAGGAATTGTCTAGTGAAATAAAGTGAGCTAGAGTGGCTGAGCTGAAGAATTTATTACTGTGATTATGCTGACACAAAGAGTTTCCAACTCATATTGGACACTTTAGATGCACTGTTCCTACACTAAATAGCTTACTGTCAAAAAAAAAAAAAAAAGTAAAATGACCAACAAAACCCAAAGCAACACCAAAAAACAAACAAACAAACAAAAAGACAAAAAAAAACCCAAGAGGAAAGAAATATAATGCATGAGGAAACTGAAACACAGAAAAGTGAAACAGCATTTCACCAGGAATGGGAGCAGCGGGTAATTAAATCAGCCTCTCTAAGGCTCTAACCTTGCTGTTCAGTGATGCTACCCAGCGTCTTCAGTGGCAAGGGTCAGGAAGACTGGGAAGACTACTTTTGGGTTCTCTAGGCTCTTCCTGTTTTGGCACAACAGGATTCTGGATATAACTAAATCACCAGGACACTATGATAAGATAACTACACTGAATCTGTTTGACTAACTTCTAGTCAACAGAACAAGAGAAAAGAAATATAAAGTGAAAGCTGTTATTTCTATTTTCATGTCTTGACAATAAGGTTAATTTGCTTTTATAGGCCTTTTTTCCTTTAGATTAATTTAGATGCACTGGAAAGAAAAGATCCCTTTCTAAGATATTTTTACATTTCCAAAATATTGAGGGCATATTTTGTTTTAAAAAAACATCAGTTTTGGCCACCTATGGTCTCTGAAGCCGAGCCAAACCAGACAGGTGAAAAGTATGCAATTAAATACAGGTCTGTTATGTGACGCCATTGTAAAACCAAAGAAACAGTAGCATTCTGAGAATAGCCAGGGCTCATATTTGGAACTCAGCAAAATAAATAATCTCCTATACAGTTCTGTTGCAGCCCTATTGCAGCCATATCTGGAATACAGTGCACTGGCATTTCCAACGATTTAGGAATAATGCAGAAGAAAAATTATGGTAAGTGGTGACAAAGTTTTCCAAAAGTTTCAGAGGAAAAAATACAACACTTTGTACAAGATGGACATTTTTAGGAGCTCCATGTGCAGGAAATAGTCCAGTTTATTACAGCAGCCCAGAACTAATGTCGACTGTTACAGGACCAGGTTTGCTTTGCAGTTCAATTCACCTTCATAAAGCAACAGTTAAATTAATTCTTGCAAATGACAGCTAACCCGGCTTTTGCTAGCTCTGTGTCTCTGCATTCATATTTTGATGTGCATCTACCTGACACAGTACCACCCAGCAGAAAATGTGTTGATATTTTTTCACTGTCAACTGGTCTAATTCTCACTCTATAGCCTTGCTGGTAGAGTTGAGTGTTTCAGCTGCACGTGTTAGGTGTCAAAGACTGCAGCACTGCATCACTTGGTAGATTTGTATGTGGCACCGATGGTAACCGGGGACTTCGGTGCTTCTGCTGCAACAAATACACTACAGAGGGAGATCCTGTGCTGCCTGCATCGTGCTTCAGGCAAACTCACTTTCTTTTGCATTCCAGCCTCTAGCTATTTGGTCAGCATCCCTGTTCTTTGAAAATGCTTTAATTATCTTTCAATATTGTCACTTGGAACGTCAGCGTATGGTTTTAAGTCATACCGCTTATGTCGCTCTTGCTTGCACTGACTGCTGTAGAAATACTTAAAAAATGAGGTAATCTTGTATCTCCTTTTATACTGGTTTATTTCCTATACCCAAGATGTTTCTTGTCCAACTTCTTTCTGAGCTCTTAATTTATACTGTTTTATGATCTCCCCTTTTCTCTTAATCTCCAGTTCATAGTAGAATTTTCTTTTAATATTCCTAAATGGGGGGATACAACTGTGGCATTGAGAGCCTCTTAATATATGTAACAGTTTGGATTATCAGGACGTAGGCACTAGTACCTTATTGGCAGAACTAATTACCACTTTTAACAGCTGGCTCTGTTTAGAAACCAAAGTTGCCTTATGGCTGAGCATCCTGGAAAATACTATTCTAAGAAGATTTGTCCCTTCTTATAATATTAACCTACATTAACAAAATCTATTAAAATGCTGGAACAATGTTACTAACATGGCCAAAGGTCAGCACCTGGTTTAGTTTAAATCAATGAAAACTGTACGACGGATTTTTATTTTAGTAAGAGCAAGGTGTTTAATTTTTAACAATCCTTCTTCCTCTCTGCCCTCCAGCAAATCTAGGAGTGCATATAGGAGAGTATTCAAAGCAAAACACATTTTAAAAATTCTGAGCTTCTTTTCCACTTATTGGGCTTCTCTGGCCAATAAGACCTCTTTTATTCACTCAAATGAATGAATTTGCTTTGGACTCAATTTTTCAGTTTGCTTTCAAACAGTAGGCATTATTTATACAGAAAATAGTATAATTTTGAAGCCCTTACAATATTTTAGGTAGTAACTGATGGTCACTGACAAGTCATAATCAGGGACTGTGCTCTTTAGAAGTTAACATTTCCAAGAAATTAGATCTCCATCAGCCTTGGAGCTTTCCTCTTAACTTAGGTGTGCTAAAAATGAAGGCAGGAACACATCTCAAGTTTGCTTTTGTCCCACTTTCTGAATGGCAAGATGAAAAATTGTGCAAGGATGAGGAATAATAGTACACACATGTAGAGTGCCACTCTCACACTCTTGAACATGACTTTTGTCTATGAAAGGTCTTGACACTGTAGGATTCAAATAAAAGTGCTTACAGGCAGACAAATCTACAACTTACAGAACACCAGAAGTCAGATCTGCTAAATTTCAATCCTCTCCATTTTCAGATGCAGATATGAAAACAGTGACTTATATAATAACTTAATGGGCATCATATTCTAACCTTGCATAAGTGACAACATTCATAATAAATGTTTAATGCCCCTTTAACACAATTACACACCACTGTATATGGCTACATATAAATGTTGACTATTAAAACACTTGATTCACTTCCATGACTTAGTTATTGCACAGATTCAAAATCATCAAAACTTCATACTTATGAAGGATACCAGGCATGGATCAGTCTAAGTGTTTACTTGATTTCCTGGCCAGAGTATTTTGAAAGCATTATTCTCTTGCTTTCCTTTGAAAATCCAATTCAAATTAGCATTATTTGAGACAGCCAGGACAAGCAGGGTCTATGTTAGGATAATACAGTATGCACATTATTAATGATCAAAAAATTTTCTGTAATGTATTTAAGATATCAGTCTGGTAGATGCCTACACATGATATGGTAGATTTTTCCTTCATCCTCTTTTAATGTATTCATACACTCATTGTAGGACATGAAGCCCAGATGTTCTCTCTCTCATTCCCAGAAACTCCTCCAATACAACTTGCTCCAGTGGAACTAAAGCTGTTGTTCATGTGCACGGCCATAGAGTGGCAGCCTAGTAACAAAAAAAAAGACGCACTTGATGTTACAAGAAGTGGGTGTTTCCTAATGGTTTAACATTTCAGAAGGGGTTTCTAAACAGTAAAGAGAAAATGCAGGAGGCATGACTAGTCCCCGGGGCGGGGGGGAAATTCGGCCTTGATAAAAACTCAATACTAAGGGGAGGGAGAGGAAAGAGGTGGAAAATTGGACGGCAAAGGGGGTCAGATTACGTGCCCGTATAAGCAAAGCTGATCAAAGAGTAAGAAACAAAGTATTTGATTTAAAAATCGAATGCTTTTTCTTCCCTTTGATACAGGCAGTTAAGCACTTCCATCATCTGTTGAAAACTAGTGGACAAGCTAACATTAATGCAAGCTAATTTTCAGTTAAGCAGTTTCACAGAATTTTCATTGATAAAAATACAGCTCAAAAAGCCTCTGAAAGTTCACCCAGCATTGCAAATGTAAAATGTCAAAGAACAGTATTTCATTGTTCTGTTGTTTGCCATAGAGTTTTATGTGTCAAATAAGAACAATTAGATCTCTCTGCATTAAGCTTTATTTTTATGTGGAATTAAGTGGGTTTAGCAATTTCAAGCACACTTGTAACAGTATGTAAAAAATCACTGAGGCTCAGCTTTCTTTGCATTTATGTAAATGAAAATTAGGATTAACTCCATTAATGCTGGTGGAGTTTCAACAGCATGAAATTACTGTGAGAAAAGCATTAGCCACAGCAACTTTTAAAGAAGTTAGTTCCCAGTGTTAGTAAATTATACAGCTCATTATCCTTAAAACCAAAATTATTTTATATGAACCATTTATAATTTTACTTCAAATGGCTGCAATTATCAAATTTAGTTATTACACAATAAATATCTTCATGCTGCAATTCCTGGTTTTTGTATATGGAATGTCCACATATTACTAATGTTCTTTGGAAACCAGAAGTAATACAAAATTGAGAAAAGTGGAGAGATAAATGCCAACCAATTAGTAATCAAATACTGGCTGCACTATACTTTAAAGTGAACAACTTTGACTTCAGCAAGCCTGAAGATTACCTATCAGACTGAGATACAAATTGAAAACTGAAGCGTACCCTCACACAAAGTTGAGGAAGCCTTTGCTGGCAAACTCGTGTTCCTGCAAATTACCACATTTACCCACACACACATCCATTTGACTCACTTGGCTGACATTCCATGATTAAATTTCAGAGAACAGGTAAATACAGTACTTCCCAGAACTGCAACAGATATTTGCAATAACTTGATATTTCTAAAGAATAAAAAAGATAGTGGGAACCTCCAACCTTCTCAATATCCTCCTGGTTATCAAAACAAAATCAACATCTTATTTTCTTCAGCTTCTAAATCACTACCACTTAGCCTCTTGATACTTCCATGTTTTTAATGTGAAAAGAGATGGAAGTCAAGTATGCAATAATGGCTCACAATGTGAGCCACAGATGGGTCTGTCCAGCCTGATATCCCATCTTCTGCAATAGCAAATAGTCCATACTTCCAGGAAAAGTATGAAAATAGCTTGAGTAACCTCTCTCTCCAGCAGCAAGCTGTTCAGAAACTTTCTGAATCAAGGAAGTGCCAGAAGTACTTTCTTCCACATCAATTATAATCAGTGAGACTTATCCTCCATTTTATTTACTCCCCTTTGATCCTGAGGCCTCCTCCTAGTCTTCATTTACTATCCCTCACACTACCACTACCTTGTGCTTACCTACTTGCTTTAAACCTGCAACCAGATCTCTTCATTGGCAGCACTTTAGTGTTTGTGTTATGAGAATAATGGTGCCACAGACTCTACTGACTGAAATTAAGGGAATAAACAATGAAAGGCCTCAGGAAAGCTATCTAGGATCAATGGTATAAAATCCAGCTAGCTGTCACTTACTAGGAGGGCCTTCAGGTAGAGTTGGATACTAGGGGTCAATACTGTATAAGATCTTTAATAAAGACGCAGATGATGGGACGGATAGCATGTTTGTGAGCGATACCAAACTGGAGGGCATGGCTAGAGAGCAGGGCTGCTATTCAGAAGGACCTCTGTGTCCTGGATGAATGGGCTGATGGGGACCTCGTAAAGTTTAACTAGGGCAAATGCAAAGTCCTGTGTCAGGGATGGAATAACTTCATGCAATAGGAAAGGCTAGAAGGTAGATGGGCAAAAAGCAGCTCTGCATAAAAGAATTGGGAGATACTGTTGGAGTTTGAGACTGAGTTGAATGTGAGCTGGCAGCATGCCCTTATCTTTTATTGAAGGTGCAGAGCGATAAGGCAAGAGGGAATGGGAGTAAGTCAGAAAACAGAAGTTCCCACTAGATATCAGAAACAACTTTGTTACCATGAGGGCAGCCCAATACCGGAACAATGGCCCAGAGAGGTTGTGGAATCTCTATCCTTAGAAACTTTTGAAGCATTTGAATCTGGGTTGGAAAAAGTCCTGACCAACCTGATTTAATTGGTCCTGCTCTGCTGGGGTGCCTCCGGGTGGGGCACCGGGCGTCCGTCCGCG
>VYZT01007942.1:0-19781 GCA_013400735.1 Pomatostomus ruficeps | reverse complement strand
TTAAACTTGCCCCAGGCAAATCCCTGTCCTGCTCATGGGGGTGGCTTTGGCCCCACACAGGGACTGTGCTGTTCTCTGGTGAGAATATTTCCTGTATTTCCATTTCTCTCCCTGCAGTGTCTCACTGAGGTTGTCCTCACTCTCTCCTCTGGTCCCCAATGTCTGTTATTCACTTCCCGAGACAGGATTGGGTCTGATTCCTCTTTTCTTGCCAGAGAGGGAGAAGTGTTTGCTAAGCAGAGCAAGGGAAGATTCCAGAGGAGAGGTTTTTAATGCCCCTTTTTTTAATCCTCCCCCCAAAGTGTGCCTGGCAGTCAAACCCCAGCAGTGCCAGCTATTCCTTGCTGTGCCAGCAGCCCCAGGACTAGAGCTGGATCCATCCCACCATTCAGAACCCCTGGATTTTTGGGGAAAACTCATCCTCTTGCCTGGCTGTAACCTGGTGGTGCTGGGGAAGCTGCTGGAGCTGGGACATGGGGACATCTCATTCCTGGGGCATGGGGAATCTCATTCCTGGGACATGGGGACAGCTCATTCCTGGTCTTGGTTCTGCCATAGGAACAGGGAGAGCCCCTCTGCTCTGGAGCCAGGCTGGGAGAGCTGGGGGTGCTCACCTGGAGAGGAGAAGGCTCCAGGGAGAGCTCAGAGCCCCTTCCAGGGCCTAAAGGGGCTCCAGGAGAGCTGGAGAGGGACTTGGGACAAGGGCTGGAGGGACAGGACACAGGGAATGGCTTCCCAGTGCCAGAGGGCAGGGATGGATGGGATATTGGGAAGGAATTCCTGGCTGGGAGGGTGGGGAGGCCCTGGCACAGGGTGCCCAGAGAAGCTGTGGCTGCCTCTGGATCCCTGGCAGTGCCCAAGGCCAGGCTGGATGGGGCTTGGAGCAGCCTGGGACAGTGGGAGGTGTCCCTGCCATAGCAGGGGTGGCACTGGATGGGCTCTGAGGTCCCTTCCCACCCAAACCCCTCTGGGATTCCACAATTCCATTGCTCAGGGCTCCCAAGGCTCATCCTGGGGAGGCTCCGGGTGCTCTGAGTGCTGTGTCCCCTCCTCCTGGCCCTGCTCCCTCCTGCTCTCCCTGAACAAGCTTTGGGACAGCTCTTTAACCCTTTCCTGTTCTGGAGGAGTTTCTGCTCTCATTTCATAATCCTGGTGCCCAATTCTCGTGGCTTCAAAGTGCTGGGGCTGCTGTGGGTCCCCAGTGGCTCCAGGTGGGAATTCTGGCCCAGAGACTCCGTTTCCTATCCCTGCTCCTTCTGCGGAGGAGTTTTCATCTCTTTCAGCGCCGTTTGTGGCTCTGCTTTGCAGTGATTGTGCTGGGGTGGGGAGGCTGCAGGGAGCTGATGGCTTTCCATGGTTCCTCACAGACAGTCCCTGAGGATGGGCCATGAAATTGGGGATATCTGCTGGAATAAAGCTGCCAAATCCGGGCCGTGGCTGCTGCCACGATTTCAAAGTCTGGGCCAGGCTGCAAGGTTGTTTTCAGAGTATTTTGTGCTTGTGTCATGCATTGCTAATTAAAGTCATTTGAGTTGTCTTTTCCAGATTAATTTAATCAATAGGGATATTATTACTACTTTGATGGTATCATTTGTACAAATTGTCACTTGAAGAAGGCAATTAAGTGGGAATGCTTATAAGCTGATCCATCCCACACCTTATTTGTGCAGTAGGAATCGATTATTGGATTCATTAAGTCAAGCACAATTCAGGGATCCCTCGGAGCTTTAACAAGTGACTGGAGCTGCTTTTTACTGCTGCTCTTCAACTGGCTGAGGGTTGGGCTGGGTCTCAGAAAGCATCTCCAGAAGAAAAACGTTGCATCTCTTCATAATATCCCAGACTTTCTTCCCCAAATTTGTCCTCTAGATCCAACAGGGCAGATCTCTGGTGCTGCCAAGCCAGGGGGTTGATGTGCAGATGGAGTGGCATTCCCATGGCACGGGAATCAGGGAATCATGGAATGGCTGGGTTTGAAGGGACGTTAAAAACCATCTCATCCTGCAAACCAACCACCCAGCCATGGCAGGGACACCTCCCACTGGCCCAGGGGGCTCCAAGGCCTTGGGCACTGCCAGGGATCCGGGGGCAGCCACAGCTGCTCTGGGCACCCTGTGCCAGGGCCTCAACACCTCCCAGGAAACAATTCCTTCCCCAAATCCCATCCATCCCTGCCCTCTGGCACCGGGAAGCCATTCTCTGTGTCCTGGCACTCCAGGCTCCTGTAAATAGTCCCTCTCCATCTTTCCTGTGACTCCTTCAGGTCCTGGAAGGTCACAGTTAGATCACCCCAAAGCTTCTCCTCTCCTGGCTGAACAACCCCGATTTTCCCGGCCTTTCCTGAGGTGCTCCATGTGGAGCTTTGATTATAAAAGGGTCCAACCAGGACTTATTGCAGTTAAAGCCTCCTTGTGCAGCTGCTGAGGACAGAAGTGACCCCGTGGCCTGGCAGGGACATTGACCCTCCTGGGGTACCCCAGCACTGTCCTCTCAATTTCAGACACCCTCAAAAAAGATTTCATGGCATCTCAATGGGACAGATCTCCAGCCATGAGGGAGCCTGGTTGGTTACTAAATATTGCTGAAATATTGAGAGGGTCAGGCAAAAACCCCAAAAGGAAAACTGTCAAAAGGTGGGTTTGAATTCCACACGGGAGCCTGGCTCTCTCCTCATCCAGAGAACCAAATCCTTCTCTTCTTGCTGCATTTTCCATAAAATTGTGTTGTATTTTTCTGTTCAACAACAAACAGGGAGAGTGTTTAGAGCAAGCAGCTCTTTCAGCATCTGTGGGGCCTGAGGTGAGGGCTGGGCAGTCCATATCCCATGGGAGCAGAGATTCCCGGGGGTGGGAGCAGGGCAGAGCTGCCAGCTGGGACAGAGATGCTTTGATTTTTTTGTCCTCTGTTTTTATAAAAATAAAGACACAGCAAGCACAGCCTGGCCTTGCCAGCCTGACACAGGCTCCATGTGGATCCCCTGAGGCTTTCCATGGAATTGTCACAGAGAGTGGTGGGTGGGGGTGTGACGGGGGGCACACAAATTTCATTGTTGAATGGAGGTTTGGCTGGGTTCGTGCTTGCATGGAAATTATAGCTAAAAAGCACTTAGTGCCTGTCAAAATGGAAAAAATATCCCTGGTTAGGGTGGGATTTATTTTTATGAACTCAGCCAGGAGTCACATTTTGCCTCTGCCACGTGTCCGTGGAATTGGGGTTCACTGGGATTTTCATCATCCTCCAGTGTCTCTGTGTCCCCCTCAGTGCTTCTGATTAATGAATTTAAGTCTGGGAGGGGCAGAGGGAGCTGACACGGGCTGCACCCAAAACCCCTCCTTAACCCCCTGTCCCCCAGTGCATGGGGTGAATTCCAGCATTCCCAGGGACTGTCACCCCTCCTGGCACACCGAGGGGTGCAGGATGTGGTGGGATCCAGGAGTCTGTTTGCAGCCTGGGAGGCTGAGAATTCTGTAATTGATCCATGAGGTTTATTAGGATTTGAGAGCTTAGGAGCCAGGGGGGAATCCAGTTCCTTGTGGACTTTCCCCACCTGAGGAGGGGCTGAGTTGGGCATGGAACTGCACTGCTGCAGGGAGGGGCTTTTCTGGGAGGGGTGGGACTGGATCAGCTCAGAATTCCCAAGGGATGGGCTGGGAGCAGCACAGGGAGGGTTGGCTACAGGTGCCTCCCTGGCTGGTTCAGGAGCTGTGGGCACCCCTGGCTCCAAGGAAGGAGGGAATGTGCCTTGGGCCAGCTGAAGGCTTTGGAGTAGAATTCCCAGGGATTTCATTCTCTGGGAACTGTATCCTGTTCAAACATTCACCTTTTGACATCCCTGAGGAGCTGAGAGCTTCCCAAAACTGGTCAGAGGGAGATGAAGCAGAGCCAGTGGAGGGGATGCTCAAGTGGAGGGGAATCACAGAATTGTGGAATGGTTTGGGTTGGGAGGGACCTGAAGGATCCTCTCATTCCCACCCCTGCCCTGGGACACTGCCAGGGATCCAGGGGCAGCCACAGCTCCTCTGGGAATTCCATCTCAAACCCTCCCAGGGAACAATTCCTGCCCAATATCCCATCTATCCCTGCCCTCTGGCAGTGGGAAGCCATTGCCCCTGTCCTGTCCCTCCAGCCCTTGTCCCCAGTCCCTCTCCAGCTCTCCTGGAGCCCCTTTAGGCTCTGGAAGGGGCTCTGAGCTCTCCCTGGAGCTTCCTCCAGGTGAACATTCTCAGCTCTCCCAGCCTGGCTCCAGAGCAGAGGGGCTCCAGCTCTCTGGACTGGCTCCATGTCCTTCCTGTGCTGAGGACCCCAGAGCTGGACTCTCTCTCCAGCAGGGACTGAAACTCTGTGCTCACCTATCAGGGAAGGAAATGCTGGAGCTGGAGCGAGATGTGGTAAAAGCAACAGGGGAACCACTAAAACCTGGAGACATTTTATTTATCAGACAGGGGGTTGCAGCTGGCACAGCTGTGGGATGAGGCTGTGGGGGATGGATCAGCTCTCCCTCCTCCATCTCCAGGCACAAGGAGCATGGAGCAGCTGTCCCAGACCTTGGAGACTCCTGCAGTTCAGCAAACATCAAAAAACCCCCGTCAAAATACATTGAAGCAATCAAACAAAAACCCCAAAACCCAAACCTGCCAACGATAGAAACTCCAGACCAGTGTTTTATTTCATCTGTCAGACACCAAAGTCCTCTTAGAAATCAGTGCTTAAGAATGTTTCCAAATAAAAATCAAGTTAATTTGAAGGAAAGTAAGAGGCAGGGCAGGACTGACCTTGGAAAGCCTTGGAAATACTGATACACACAACCTCCATCTGTTTATTTGTACCTGCACCCCTGTTAGAGGAGATTTCCCTCTTCAGAGTGATTGTAAGAAATATTTCCAGCCCTGAACAATATCCAATCACTGCCTGCATTTATTTTAAGAGCAGGAATCAGCACAAGTGTGAGTTCAGCTCCGAGGTTTGGCGTTCGAGCTGTCAGCTCAGGATTTATGCTGGGTGCTTGAGGATGCTTTCGCTGAAGCTCTGCTCTTGTTTTCTAAACTGGTAAAATGCTTTCCATCCCAGCCTCCTGCACAGCAATGAAGCTGAGCTGTGATGGGTTCTGAGCAGGAGGTGCTGGGGCTGTGCTGGCCCTGCTCAGGAGGGGGCTGGCAGAAGGCTCCTGGCTCGCTTCCCTCCCGGTAGTGAAGGATTTGTCACCCCTGTGATCTGCTGGCAGATGGGACAGGTGGAGCAGGGAGGAAGGACCAATATTTTCACCCCAGCTGATTCTCCTGGTGTCCCTGACAAGTTGATTTTTATGCTGGGAAGACACTGATCATCTTAGCTGGGAAATGTGATGGCTCTGCCCGTGCAATAACTGTGTGAGAGTCGCTGGCGGGTGAAGAAATCCATTCCAGGACTCAGCCATGCCTCGTTGGCACTTGAAGCTCTGGCAGGTGTCAGCTTTTTCATGATTTCCGTGGGACTGGGGCCTGTGGCAGGCAGTGCTTGGGATTTGTCAGGGGCTGGTTTGACACAGGGCCATGGTCAGAGCCTGCCCAGGGGCTTGGGGGGAAATGCAGATGTGGAGAGCAGGAGCAGCACTCCTGTCACTGCTGGAAGCAAGGACGAGGGGCTGGGCAGCTGTGGGAGAGCTGGCAGAGTTTGGATTTTTGTGCTTTTCACCCACGGGTTTTAGAAAATGGCACTGAAACCCTGAGGGGGCTCCTGCCCTGCTCAGCTTTGCTCTGACTCTGCTCCTCTGCTCAGCAGAGCTGATCCATGTCGCTGTTTCCACTGAATTTCAGTGAGGTTTGGATTTCCACGGCTGCAGGATTTGGCTCTGTCCATAGAGGTGCTCCCAGCCCTGCCCACACCCAGGCTGGGAACACCAAAGGCACCTCCAGCGACCCCAGGACAGTCGGGTTTTGGTTTTCCATCCCATGTTCTCTTTCTTGGGCATCACATCCATCTGATGCCTTAAGATTCAGCTTTTATATTTTTCAGACCCTGCACTGCTTTAGTGTGTAACTCTCAAACTCCACACGGGCTGGGAGCTCCTGTTCTCCCATCCTGCTCAGACACAACAAATCCTCTCCAGGCCTGCACTCAAGGACACCTCGTTGTTCCAGGCCCCAAAGTATGTACACTAAAGCTCTAAAAGGGGGGACAGACTTGGGGTAAATTCCATCATCACCTGAAATTGTAATTGGAGAATTAACCCTGATCTGGAAATGGATCAAAATTTATAAAAGTGTAGAAAACTCGTGACCCGGGGTCCATCTTGGGTGTGGCCTCTCCCGGTGAGGGCTTTGACTGCCCAAAGTGTCCCTATTGAAGGCCCTGCAATAAATCCCCATTTTATTCTCTTAATCTTGTCTGGCCTCTGTTCTAGGGAGCCTCTGCTCAGGCATCACATCCCTCTGACCTCTCCTGGGCTCCCAGCTGTGGGGAAAGAGGTGGCAAAGGAGGCACCTGGGTCTGCATTTCCCCATTTCCCTGAGTGCCACGTCCAGGCCCTCCCTTTGGAGCTGGGGACTCCAGACCTCCCTGGGCAGTTCCAGAGCCTGGCAGCCCTTTCCATGGGGAAATTCCTCCTCATGTCCAAGCTGAGCCTCCCCTGGTGCTGTTTGAGGCTGTGTCCTTAATTCCCTGGAGCAGAGGCTCCATGGCAGTGCTGGGCTCTCAGGAATCCCTTCACCTGCACCCCCAGGGATCCCTCAGTGCTGCCCCATCCAGGACTTGTCCCCAGCCACTCCCTGCTGGTGTGGGGAGGACTTGGGGACTTCCCTGCAGCAGGAGCTGACATGGAGGGGGTGCCAGCAGGGAAAGAAATTATTTCAGTTCCACCTTGGGCACCATCCTGCAGGGCATTCTGCTCCCCTGCTCCATCAGCCCCGGGCTGTCCCCTCCTGTCCCCCTGCCTTGGCCGTGGCATTTCCAGCCCTGAGATCTCATCACCATGGGGATGATGCAGGAGCTGGAGCAGCCCTGGCTCCCTGGGTGCCTGGAGGCTGCAGTTTGGGCAGGAATTGCTGAGCTGCAGCCCCCTGGGAGCTGTTTCACAGCTGTGCTCCCAAATACTGCTGGGAACAGTCCCTGGGATCTGCCCTCGCTGCTCCCTGTGCCGGGGGAGCACAGCACGTTTGCTCAGTGCTGTCTGGGACATGAATTACCCCAGAACCCAGAAAAACCAGGCTCAGCTCTCCCTAAAATCCAACTCCAAGCAAAACTGAGCTTTGTCTTCTGACAAAAAAACACTCTTGGGAAATGCCAGGGAAAATGTGATGTGGAACTACACACAGAGGAATGAGGCTCTTAATGACCTGAGGTGAGGAATGAGGGGTTTTGTCATCCCATTATACTCCTAAAACCTTTGGAAAGCTCCCTGCCTGTCATGACTGCAAAGCAAGGGGACTTTTTTGTCTTTTTCTCTGTCCTTTCTCACGAGCAGACTCACTTGTGATGCACCTGCTGGGGCTGGGGGACACACAGGGCCCTTCCCACCCCAGCCAGAGCCACAGAGTTGATTTTATCTCTCTTCTGGTGTCTGGTGACTCAGGCAGGGCAGGAGCAGCCCTGTCTCACCGAGCGTTGGCTTCTTCCAGGGATGAGACTCTCTCATCATTGACCACAGGTTTCTCTTAAGCTTGAGGATTATTCCTGGTAAAATGTAATCAATGTTGTTCCACTCCTGTGATTTTCAGCCCAAAAGCTTGGAGTTAAAAGTTCCCAAGCAGCTTTTAGCGTGTTTGGGATCTCTGTGCGGCTTTGCTGTCGCCCTCTCTCAAGGACTTTGAGGTCAAACCTGTTCATTTTTACAAACAGCCCTATTTTCCATGAGCCCTTGCTGCAGTTGAGGTTCTCTGAGCTGGTTAAGCTGCGTTTCCTTCCCATCTGAACTCCTCCTGGCCAGGGAATGCAGTGGAATGCAGATGATGGGATGGCGAGGAATGAACTGACAGCATCTCCCTGCCCACATCCCTGCCAGGCCTGCAGAGTCAGCAGGAAATCACGGTGACAGTGACAAGTGACAAAATAGTGACAATAACAAGTGATAAAATAGGGACAATAACAAAGGATAAAATAGTGACAATAACAAAGGATAAAATAGTGACAATAGCGGAGTTTGTGACCAAACCTCGTCCCAGACCTGGAGCAAGGCGGCTGCACTCCCACTGTCGGGGCGACCTTTCTGCCTCCATCTCCTCCTGGATCCCCCTGGACACCCAAATCCATGTTTTTGGGATACCCTGAGAGCCCTGTGCTCCCTGCCAGCCCAGGGCCAGGGTGGATGGATCGTGTCCTGTGTTCCCATCAGCCCAGGGTGGGAGGATCATGTCCTGTGTTCTCATCAGCCCAGGGTGGATGGATCGTGCCCCTCGCAGCCACCAGCACTCCCCAAATCCCACCCAGGGTTTGGTTCCGGTCACTGTCCCTGACCCTGGAGCTGCTGTCACTGGCTCCCTGTGCCCAGGGTGCAGAGCAGGGGTGGCTCCTCTGGCTGCAGGGTCCTGCCTGCCTCCAGGGCTGTGGAAAGAGCTCTGGCCGGTCCCTGTGCGATCACACCGTGCCCACCCCACGGCTCACTCTGATCCCGACAAATCCTCGTGCTCCCTGTGCTGGGTTTGCCGTGTTCAGGTGGGTTTGGGGTGCAGGAAGCTTGGTTAGGGTGGGAATTGCATCACCTGCTGTGGCTAGGAAAATGTTGGCACCCTGGGACTCTGCCGGGATCAAGGGCACTGCTCAGCCTGCTGGGGCCTCCCAGATCCATGGGCTCCCTTCTCCCATGGATGCCTTGGAGAGTCTCCCTGGAACAGAGGCCAGACAAGATTAAGAGAATAAAATGGGGATTTATTGAAGGGCCTTCAATAGGGACACCTTGGGCAGTCAAAGCCCTCACCGGGAGAGGCCACACCCAAGATGGACCCTGGATCACGAGTTTTCTACACTTTGATCAGTTTTGATCAATTTCCAGATCAGGGTTAATTCTCCAATTACAATTTCAGGTGATGATGGAATTTACCCCAAGCCTGTCCCCCCTTTTAGAGGCTCAGTTTCCATATTTCGGGGCCTGGAACAACGAGGTGTCCTTGAGTGCAGGCCTGGAGAGGAGAGGATTTGTTGTGTCTAAGCAGGATGGGAGAACAGGAGCTCCCAGCCCGTGTGGAGTTTGAGAGTTACACACTAAAGCAGTGCAGGGTCTGAAAAATATAAAAGCTGAATCTTAGGGCATACCACGGCTTTCCCAGCACTGGCAGACCTCAGGGACTGTTTCAGTGCAACAAGGAGGAGAAAATTCCCAGCCAAATTCCATGGGAACTCATCCTTCATCTCCTGCAGCCATCCTGGAAGATGTCCCCTTTCCTTTGGTGACCAGCAGGAGCCTGGCACTGAACGTGTGCCACCACTGAGCCTGCCCTGACATCCCTGAGGTGACAGTGGGAACACCTGGCCATGATTTCCATTTCCCTGGGCATTTATCCATGTCTGGAGTGTCCTTGTGACCCCCACGGGGCTCTTGGGGCTCATTCTGAGCAGCATTCCCAGCCGGAGCTCCCCGGGCAGGGAATTCCCTCACAGCAGTGAACTTCCTGCCTTCTGAGGTGATTGATTATTCCCAGCCAGGCTGCTGGCTCAGAGATGAGCCGAGGGCTCTGATGCACCTCTGCCCTGAGGCCTGAGAGGAGTTTGACCTCTTTTATCCCTCTCCTGACTCCAGGGTTTCCTCAGCAGGGAAGATGCTGCTGCTTGACCTCCTCCTCCCAGCCCTGTCCCTTCTCACATTCCAGGAGGATTCAGTGGTTGGCTCAAACTTCCTTGGCTCTGCCTAAAAACTTGGCTAAGAAATTGTAAATTCCCCTGGATGCCATGGAGCCAAAGGATCTGCTGGGGTTTTTCTGCATTGGGATTGGAGCAGCATTCCCTGTCTCCCCCTGAGCTGGTTGGAAGCTGCTGGTGCAGGAGGCAGCTCAGAAAATGAGATGAAATTCCACCTCTGCCTGCCCAGGCTGGGATCCAGCAGAGCACTTAACTTCCAGGCACCTGGGCAGCCCTTTTCATTTTGGTGGCACTGTGTCACCTGCTGAAATCTCAGTGCTTAAGTGCAGTTCTGGATCGAGGCCTCTGGAGCTGAGCTTGAGCCACTAGGGTTAATATTTCCATTAATATTTCCAGGATTCCATTTTTCCCGGGAAGAAGGTGTTGTTCCCCATCCATGCCCCTCCCCACAGGGCTTCCATTTTACCAGCTAATTAATTCTTCTGGCTTTAAAATCCAAGTCCATCCTTCTTGGCTTTTGTCATGTGTCACCACCTTCCAGGGAGTTATTATGTCTTATTTGCACAGAAAATACCGAAGGAGGGAAGTGAAGCTGCTCAGTGCTTGAATTTATACCCAAAGCCTCCGTGCCAAGCCCATTATTTCATATCCATCTACAGACACAAAATATGTGTTAATTAACCAAAGTGCTGCTAGTGGCATATGCAAATGAAGTGGCATCAATCAGGCCAGGATCACCTTTTTTTTCCTGAGTTTTTCCTTTATTAAGAAATACAGCTTTGTGCTGGCTGCACTCCCTTCGTGTCAGATCTGAGCCTTGAAGCTCAGCCTGCAAAGAGCCTCAGCACCACAGAACCCACTGCAAAGGATGCAGCTGCTAATGAAGAATTCCTGTGGAATCCCAGGGAGGACAGAGCTGGCTGGAGCTGCCTCAGGCACAAAGAACCCCAATTTGTTTTTGCAGGAGGTGTTTCATTCTGTCCAAGCAGCAGAGTTCACCTGAGAGAGACAATTAGGCAGAAATTCACGTTTGGACTAAATAGATCTAATTTGGGATGGAAAACAGGAGTTCTGAGCCTGCAGCTCTGCTGTTCCATGGACACTGAGAGCAGGGCCCCCAGGATTTTCCCTGGAGCTGGGACAGGTGCTCAGCAGGGGATGTCCCTTCTCTGCTCCCGGGGTGCCACCACCAGAGGCTCTGGGGATGCTCCTGGTGCCTCAGCTTTGAAATTCCACAGCACTTTGCACATCCCTGTCCTGCACCTCTTCCAGGCCTTGGCAGGCGGGTTCCTGGCTGCAGGAGCAGCTTTGGCCATGAGCAACCTCAGGGCTCCCCTGTCTGCAGCAGCTCCTTCACCTGATGCACCTTGGGCATCACTCAGGCGGTGACTGTGCTGAGGGCAGAGCAGGAGTTTTACAATTCCTTGGTAGGAGGCATTTTGTTTCCTTCCCAAATGAAATATTGGATATGAACTGATGAGCCAGGACAGGGGGAAGGTGCTGGAGCTGGCAAAGACGTGAATGCCAAAGAAACTTCTTGCTCTCTGGTCTTTTCCATCCCTGGAAGTTGATCCCCACACCAAAGGGAGAGAAGTGTTGATTTTCACCTTGCAGGTGGCCCAGGAAGGTTCCCAGTGTGAACCCCAGCTGCTTTGGGTGCTTCCCGTGCCTGCCTATTTTGTCCCTGGAGCTGTGGATGGGGGGAATTGGCCCCAATCCCCAGGTTGAACCCTCCCTCTGGGATTTCTGTGCTGTCAGGACATGTTTCCCTCTTCCCAGTCCCCTCCTGTCAGTGAGAACTCCAGGAGAGGAAACCCAAACCACACCTGAGCTCAGCTGTCACCCTCAATGTGGCTGGATTTGGTCGACTCTGCAGCTGCAGAGCTGCAAACAACCACAAAGTTTGTGTCTAGAAGTTCAGTGCTTCTCCTCTCCTTCCTGGGATTTTCAGTTTAAATCCATCTAAATGCACAGAATTCCATCTGATTCCTATTTAGCATTTTGGCTTTGGCCATTTTGAAAACCTGTGTGTGGGTCTGCAACAAGCTCATGTTCCTGGCTGGATTATTCTGGGATCAGGGACCTGGCCTTTGGCTGTGAACATGGAATCCCAGCATTCCCGTGGCTTTGGTTTGTGCTCAGCCAGTTCCAGCTCCTGTAACCTCTCACCAGCCCAGTGAGGTTGGATTTTGGCAGGAATTGTTTTCTCCTTATCTGTGTTTGTTCCAGAGGCTGCTCGGAGGTGGGGAGTCACAGGAGATGACACCGCTGTGCCCCAGGGGTTCCTGCTTTAGGGGCCAGCACAGGTGTCTTCATTCCACACTTGAAAAAAGCAGAAAAAAAATGCAGTTCCCTGATGTTCCCAGTGTTGCCTTTTTCCCAACCTGGAACCAAACTCGAGATAGTTTCAGTACAGGAGGTGATATCAAAGTGGATCTTTTATTTAGAGGCCTCCAGGGGCAGTTATGGAAGAGTGTCCACAAAAACCCAGCCCCACAGGGGTACACACAATTGTATAAGTTTGGTAAATGAGCATAACTTACAAAAAAGCACCAATTAGGAGCACCAGTGGTGATGCAAGTCCCCCCCAGGTCAAACCCCTTTTCTGGAGCTCCCCTTGGTGCTGGCTGTGCTTTGTTTATGAAAATGTCTCGCAGACCTTGGCAGCCTGGGATAGCACAGGGGTCCTGGGATTTGTTTTGTCTTTCTGCCCAGAGAAAGGGCATGGAAAACTCCTGGGAAAACCAGCCACTGATGCAATAATGAGCTACAGAGCTCCAAATACCTGTGTAGAGAATACAGAGAATATATAAAAGAAAAAAAAGGCAAAAACCAAAACGGCATCAGCAGCTCCTGCCCCAAGCTCCTGGCAAAGCCCTGTCCCAACCAGGCTCCTTCAGGCACAGCCAAGCCCCCGGCCCGGGGCAGAGCGTGGCCCTGGCACCTGGGCACAGCAGGTGCAGCAGCACCTGGGCACCTGGGCACAGCACAGCAGCCTGCCAGGGCACCCAAAGTGAGGATCAGCCACGATCTCCGCACCAAATCCCTCCACAGCTCGAGCTGCCCACGGCATCCAAAGGCTGCAGCCCCATTTCCAGTCCAATTTCATCACAGCCACGGAGCCCCTGGGAGTTTTCTCAGGTTTCTGCTGCCTGCACAGGGAGGAGCTGCTGCCCAGCACTGGGGACTCTGACAGCTGCTCCCCTGCCCCTCACCCCACCCCATCCCAGCAGAGCAGTGGGGTCACTTTTCCATGGTTTTGCTTTGCTGAAGGCTCTCCCAGCCCCTCGCTGACCCTGTCTGCTGCACCTGGGCTGGACCTCCCGGCTAGGGTTTGTCTCCTGTGCTGCCTGGAGCTGCATCCCCACATGCTCCTAAGGCCATGGAGCAAAGGCTTCCAAGTCAGGCTTTAAAATGGTTCAGAAAGCAGAGCCAGAGCTGCGTGCACGGCAGGAGCGGCAGGAGCAGCAGGAGCAGCAGACAGACCTTTTCCAGCGGGGCACCTCACTGGTAATTTTTGCTGACAGCCAAAAATCAGCCAAGTGAACCATTTTAAAAAGCCCTTCAGAGCTGTTCGTTTCCATCACTCGCTGCTTTTGTCAGGCCCACGGAAGGGTGTCTCGTCATGTCTTTTGTCTCATTTTTACAAGGGTTCTGTTGTCTATTTAGATTAAATTACAGGAGCAAACAGTTGTTCAGGGATTAGCATCAGTGCGATCCGAGGGGAGCGCTCAGGAGCAGGGGCAGGGTGGGTACCTCAGGTGGAACTGGCAGTAAATAGATTTTCCCTGCTCTGTAAGCTCAGATGTCGCAGCTGAAGCTGCATCCACCGTGGATGGATCCCCAGTGGAAGGACAAGCCCATGGAGGGGGTGTCGGGTGGGAGGGACTGGGGACAAGTGAGGATTCAGATATTTTTGGGTGTCTGGGGGCAGGTTCTGCTAGGTCCCCAGCTGGGCGCAGCAGCACCATGCCCTGAGGAAGGTGAGGATCCTGCTGAGGATCACCTGGACCACCTCTGTCCTCCTCCCTCCCTGGCCAAACCGTGGCTGGAGGGGGAGGACGTGTGGAATTTGTGTCATCCCTGCCCCCAAACCCTTCTGGTGGAGATTTGCACCCCTGGCCCTGTGTCCTGCTTCAAAGTGCCTCGTATTTCTAAAATTTCTGTTCTATTTACGTCTAAAAACATTTACAGCAGCTGTATT
Source organism: Pomatostomus ruficeps (assembly GCA_013400735.1). Lineage (NCBI taxonomy): Eukaryota > Metazoa > Chordata > Aves > Passeriformes > Timaliidae > Pomatostomus > Pomatostomus ruficeps. Next base: position 5,812 of record VYZT01007942.1, on the reverse strand, counting down.
TTCATTTTTTTTTGGAGGGACACGTAGACACTGAATCCTCCTCCCCTTTCCCCACACCTTTATGTCCAATAAAATTGAGAAGTATCTTCCCCAAGATGAGCAGCCAGGGGAGTGTGAGCCTGGACTGCCTGATTTCATTTGCTCCGGGGTAGCGCTTGCTGTGTTTAATGGATTTGCTTGGCTTTCTGGGACACGTTTAAAGGGAAAATGTGTTTATTGGCATCAAATTTAGAAGACCTGTAACATTTAAGAGGGAGATATGTTTGAAAATGCGATGTGAAACGGGGAATTGTCAGTTTTGCTGTCTTTGCAGAAGTCCTGGCAGCTTTACTGACCGGGTTTCCGTGGTGCAGATAGAATCTGAGCCCTAAAAAACGGAATGCATAATAAAATACCTATGGCAGGCTATCAGTCCTGGTTATGTTACTGTAACTGGGGTGTATATCTAAAGGCAATCATCGCTGCAGAGGAGGAAGGAAAACACAGAGAGAGCTTTAAATTTCATTAGACATTGAAACATCTGAAGGAGGAACTCTAATGGTTATATATAATCAACCTCCTTTTTTATCTTCCCATAAAATTGTATCTCTTTTCCTTTTTCCCCTCAAGTTGCTCTGCCTTGCAGTGTGCAGGCTCCTGAAATAAATCGATGATTAACTAAACAACAGGAATTCATAAAGCTCCTTATTTTATGGCAACGTTTAAGGCAGTGCTCGGTGTGTGCTCCCCAGGCTGAGCTACACCCGCAGGTCCATCACCTGAGCTGCAGATAAATGAGGGGCTGGAGCTGTGCAGGTTCTGCTCAGGCAGTTCTCGCCCTGCCCCTGTAAATCCAGGGCTTTAGGGAAGGAGCAGAGCAATATTTTTTACAGGTACCAGAAAATGTGACCCGAGGCTGGCACTGCTCTCACGGGCTGGGGTTGCTCCCGGTGAGCTTTTCCCACCACACCTTCAGGAAGTGCAAAGGAGATTTCTTTTCCTGCGTTTCCAGATTTCCATCCCAGTGAAGAGCAGGGGCGTCAGGGCCCGGCTGATTTCATTGCTGGAGAGCACCACGGGAAGGAAGAAAGGAAAGCTGGGTCCTCAAGAAGCAGCTCCATTGTTGGCATTTAGCTCCTGGCAAATAATGTAAATAGAACAGAAATAGATCGGAGATATCTGATCGTGGCAGCAGAAAGGCACAAAAAGCACAAATGCTCTTGGTGCTTCCCTGCAGGGGCTGTGGCTCTCCCAGCTGAGCAGGTTTCTCTGTCAGAATTGCTGCAGAGGTGCTGGGTCTCTCAGAGGTGGAGGTTTCATGATGGTTGAGCCCTGTTTGGTGCAGGCTCCTGCAAACCCCACAGATTTCCCTGCCCGTGTCCCTCCTGTGCCTCGTGAAACTCTGTCCTCTCCTCTGTGTGGAGGTGTCACCATGGCAGCCCCTGCAAGCAGCACCTCTGAGTCAGTGACTGCAATACCACGGGGATTTACCGGGGAAGGAGCTGAGAATAAATTGCTCTGGCTGCCCACAGCCTGTCTGCTCCGGGGCTGTGGGCTCCAAAGTGATTCTGAGCTGGAAATGGTTCAGAGGAGGTGATGGAGGGCATGAAAAGGCTCCTGCATCAAGGAGGGAGCGCTCAGCAGAGAGAGTCTGGAGCCTGGAGGGAGGAGGAGGATGTGGGAAAGCTGCAAAATCAGAAGTGACTGGGCAAGCAGAGAGAGGCTTTTCCCTGGGCCCTCGCCCTGGGAGCACAGAGGGGTTTGGAAACACTGAAGATGCTGCTTTACTCTGTGTGGATACTGCTAAAAGCTCACCTGTTCAACAAACTCCTGGATTCATTCCTGGATGAAAAGCCCACTGAGGGATATTAAATTTAGAGAAGGTCATCTCTGCCTATAAACATCACCCCCATCTCTGCCCAGGGCTGGGAGTGAGCTCTGGGGTGGCAGAACTGCAGCTTCCTCCTCTTCACCAGGGACCAGCTGTTGGCTACACCCAGCTCCACTTCCCACACAAAAACCCAGGCCTGCATTTGCCTGGAGGCAAAGAGAGAACTGGATTTTGCTTCTGCTCAGTGTCATTTTGCTGCCCACGTGGCAGCAGGACCCCCTCAGATGTGCTCGTTGTGGCCATGCAATGCTGTGGGCTTCTCATTGAAGGGTCTCCACTTCCAAACCTCATGGAAAAATCCTGGACAATTCCTCTGCTTTATGAGGAGAAGAAGGAGCTGGACAAGGAGTGGTTCATGCTGCTGAAGCCTCGCTCCTGCTCTGGGAGCTGGGATGGAGGCCTGAGGGTGGCCCCAGCGCTGGGGATGAGCAGAAATGGATCTCGGTCCCTGTGCCCTGTGTGGCCTCACTTCACAGCTCCTGCGTCCGCAGGACAGCCCTGGCAAGGCCAGGGAGCACGGGAGATGCACACAAGTTTACAGCGAGTGATTTCCGAGTTGTTTGTGCTCCCTGCCGCCAGCGAAATCCTCAGATGGAAGGAAGTGCTTGGCAGGGGGAAGGATTTCTTCTGACAGAGCAAATCAGCTCAGAATCTCCTTGCAGGAGAGGTTAAGCACAGCAGCCCCAGATCTGTCAAAACCACACTCATTTCATCATCAAGGCAGACAGTGTTCTCTCTTCTACAGCGAGGAGTGTGGTGTTTGTTAACCCTTTACCCCCGGCCTTTCTCAGCACTGCCCTTTAATCGCCCGTTAATCAGATTAGTGGGCCCGACTTCCTCCTCCTCCCGTCCCTGCCAGCCCAGCTGAGCTGGTTAAAAGGCAGGACTGGCAGATGCTACAGATTTTTCTATTTGATTTTTTCCCTTCTGTTGCTCCTCATTTGACCCCTCCTTTGTGGCTCTCGTGGAGATGCTGGGAGAGGGAATCTGTTTCCTTTGGCAGGGGCTGTGTTTGGCACTGGGTCTCGGCAGCAGCAGCACTTCCACTGAAGTCACTTCAGGGAGGTTTGGCTGGGCCATAAAAGCCTGGGCTGGGCTGGAAGCTGAGGCACTGAGGCTGAAGGGGCACTGGGGCAGCAGAGATGGGCTCCATGAGCTGCAGCTGCCAGAGCAGAGCTCCAATCTCGGTCCTGAGCAGGGCCAGCAGTGGGACTGGATGGTCCTTGCAGGGCTCTTCCAGCTCCGGGTATTCTGTGATTCTATAAAACGCTCTTCTGGCCCTGCTGTTGTTGCCAGGATTTGTTCTGTCACACGAACAGCAGGTTAGAAAGGAGATGAACAGAATCGATGCAACAGCAGAGCTCAGATGAAAAAAGTGGCTGCAGGACACATTTATACTCCCAATAAAAGCAGCTTTGAGTCCCCGCCTCGGAAAAGATGTTTCTCTCCTAAGAGTGATTGAAATGCTGCTTTGAAAAGAGGGGAAATAAAAAGCCTTGAGGATGCTGGAGGCACGGTGGAACAGCTGGCGTGTCCCTGTCCCAGCGCCGGGGTCAGTGCGGACACAACCCCAGGCCTCGGCAGGGCCACATGAAAGGTCTGGAGCAGCAGAGAGACCCCACGAGCCGGAGCCATCAATGGGGGACAGTTCCTGCCCTGCAGCCAGCCCCGGCCAGCAGTGCCCTGCTCTGGAGCACTTGCTGAGCGCTGCAGCCTGCACGTCACACGAGAGCTGCTGGTTCAGTCCTGGGCTTCTCCTGGAGTTACGTGATCATATCTTGGTTATCCCAGGGCACTCCTGGCTTCTGTGACGTCCTTACATCATTACCAGATTCTAAAATACAGATTAAAGTACGAGGCTAAAGCACAGGATGAATTCCAGAGAATTCTGGAGTGGTTGGGCTTGCAGGGACCCTAAAGCTCATCTGGGGGACACCTTCCACTGGTCCAAGCTGCTGCAATCCCTGTCCAACCCTGAGCACTGCCAGGGATCCAGGGGCAGCCACAGCTGCTCTGGGCACCCTGTGCCAGGGCCTGCCCACCCTAGCAGGGAAGGATTTTTTTCCCAATATTCAATTTAAATCTGTGCCCTTTCAGCTCTTTCTTGATCAGATAAATTGTTTGGAGCCACCCCCACACCCAGCAAATGCTGCCCTGGCTCATCCTTCCAGCCAAGCCTGGCTTTCCAAAGCCCAACCAGCCTGGGCTGAAACCAATTCCTGAGTCAGCCTGTGCAGGGCCAGGAGCTGAGCTCGATGTCCTCGGGGTTCCTCCCACTCTGGATGTTCTGTGGGGCATCTGCTCTTCAGGGAACGGGAACGGGCTCTGACCAGGTGATGCCTTAAGATTCAGCTTTTATATTTTTCAGATCCTGTACTGCTTTAGTGTAACTCTCAAACTCCACACGGGCTGGGAGCTCCTCTTCTCCCATCTTGCTCAAACACAACAAATCCTCTCCAGGCCTGGACTCAAGGACACCTCGTTGTCCCAGGCCCCAAAATACGGAAACTGAGCCTCTAAAAGGGGGACAGACTTGGGGTAAATTCCATCATCACCTGAAATTGTAATTGGAGAATTCACCCTGATCTTCTGTAAATTGATCAAAACTGATCAAAGTGTAGAAAACTCGTGACCTGGGGTCCACCTTGGGTGTGGCCTCTCCCAGAGAGGGCTTTGACTGCCCGAGGTGTCCCTATTGAAGGCCCTTCAATAAATCCCCATTTTATTCTCTTCATCTTGTCTGGCCTCTGTTCTAGGGAGTCTCCCTCTCTCAGGCATCACAGGAGCTTTGGGGACTGTCCTGTTCGGGGCCTGCCAAAGTCTCACTCCCAGGCTGTCCTCACCGTCTGTTTGTCCTGCTCTGCCTTGGTGCCAGGGCACTTTATTAAAGGCAGCAGAAGTTCCCCTGAGCATGCACAGAACAAAACACATTCCACACGTCCTGCCTGGTGCTCCCTGCACGTTGCACAAGAGCTGCTGGTTCAGGCCCGGGCTTCTCCTGGAGTTACGTGACCGTATCTTGGAGCAGATGTTGTTATTTCCCCCTGAACGTGTGCAGGGCAGCAGGCAACAGCTAAAGTGACCGGAAAATGCCCATTTTTCTGCTCTCCTGCTTTTTGAACTGATCCATAACGGATTCCCTGGGAGGCAGAAAGTGGCGATTCCTTGGTGTTTGCTAAGGAGAAATCTTCATGAAACAGGGTAAACTCACCTGGATTTATGAGTCCTGCAGGCATTAACAGGCAGCCTTTAGTCTGGCATTTTCCTGTTTCTCTTGGTTACCATCAGAGGAGGTAGAAGTTTTCCCTTGGAGTGGGATATGGCAGTGCCTGTGCTAAATGGAGCCCTGGGATCTTTACTGTTTGGGTTTTTTTAATGTAAATTATTATTGTTATTATTGGCATAGCCTCAGAGTAGAATATTCCCAAATTTAAGGAACCACAGAACCCAAGTTTATTGCTGTTTGATGATGAAATAAGTGGCGACAACGTGATGATGAGCACGACGTGTCCCTAAGCATGGGAATGCAAGGCCTTGGGCTGTGTCAGGAATCCTGGGAGCATCCAGACCTTCACAGGCATCGCTTCCAGGGCATCCAGTGCCAGCCTCGTGGTTTGGCTCTGCTGTTCCCCTTTCTGGGTGATCCAACAGGCAGCAGATGAGGGGCAGGCAGGCATGGGGGTGTCCTTTAAAATCCAGTGGGCTCATCCTTGTGGGATTCCTGGCTCGTTATGGTGTTTCCAGGAAATGGAGTCCTGTGAGTCGGCCTCGCTCTGCTCCCGGGGACTTTGGGGGATGTGGGGCTCTGTCCCTCACAACACAGCCAGCGCTGCCTGTGGCTGAGAGGGTTTGTGGGAGGATTTTGGGGATGCATTTCCCCAGTGTGCCGCCAGGTTGTGTTTGGGGGTTGCTGCTGCTGAGGAGGGACAGTGGCGGTGCAGG
>VYZT01007940.1:0-40976 GCA_013400735.1 Pomatostomus ruficeps | reverse complement strand
GGGGGGTTGTTGCTTTTTTTTTCCTAAAGCGGTATTTGAAGCCCATTAGACAGTGCCATGACAGAAAACGCCTAAACTTTGAAGCAAGTTGCTTTGATTACATTTTGTTGCCAAGGAGCTGTGTTTGGCCCTGAATGAAAATGGACCTATTAAAAAAAAAAAAACAGGGAAAGCAAAGAAAAGACTAAAAAGCCAACTTTGTAAGTTATTTCCAGCGATACTCTCCTGAGCCATGCTGAATCTGGAGGTGGAAGTCTCCTTCAGGAGGTCGCAAGGATTTGGCACCAACAGCCCGGCCATCAAAACAAAGTACAAGTGATGGCAATATAATCATTAAGATAAACTGTAGCCCAAATGGTAAAAGCATGAGTCGCGAAATGGAATTAAATTTTTAAGTATGGTTATTTGCTAAGAGGCTGTTTAAAACAGGCAATATTTTAAGTTAATGAGACCCATATGTTTTATGGTATGTCATTCAACTGCTTTCTTTGGAAATGGCTTGGAACAATAGCTTTCATGCTTACTTTGTAAAACCCAGCAAGGATAGTGATTGGGAAGTGCACAAGTGGAAGAAAATCTGTAAGGCATAATGATGCATGTCTAGGAAGTATCATCTGTGTGTTGGTGTATTGTTACCTCAAAAAGTGAGTTTAACCCCTTTTACTGTGGCTGAGTATCTTGTGTTCCTACCCCTCCCCCCCCCTTTTATTTTCTTTGGGAGGTGAGAAACGTCTTTGGAGGAGACATTAATTGAAAGAGGGATAGATTTGCTTATGTAGCTTTTGCATGCTTCTCAAGTGATATTTCTGTGCTTGCCGAAACAGATCAAGCTTGCCTTTGATATTTTTGGGGTGGTTTTTGCCAGGATGGCTGCAACCCTGGCAGAGATAGTGGGGACGTGCTGAGCTGCCTCCCTTACCCCATCCAATCTTTCCTCCCATACGGGGGCAGACGAGCAGTGCAGACTTTTTGTAGCCAGGGTAGAAAGTTGTTGGGCCCTTCTCTTGGTGCATGAAGGAACCATAAAGTAAAAGCACACCTGATATCACTGTGGTCTACCTTGTCCCCTCTCTTCTCCTTTTACATTCCATCTTTTTTGTAGGTGTTCCTGTGATCACACCCATTGTAGCTCTGAGTTTCTCGATCAAATACTTTTGTTCTCCAGTTTTAGAGACCAATCTATTGGAGTTAGGCCTGCCTCTGATATGCTGTTACATTTCTTGCTACAGCACCATATTCCTTCACAGAGACTGCTTGAAAAGGAAAAAAAAAGTTTTAAATGGTTCTGGTTTTTTCATGCTTTTTTGTTAATTTGCACTATTAACCAGGATAAATCATCACTGTTTTTAAGTGTCTGTGGTCACATAAATATGTACTTGTGACTCTCATTAATTCTTATCGGTCTGAAATACTGACAAAAATATATGAGCTGGGAATACCTGAGTTGAAACTGTAATTTAGTTGAAGTCTTTTTAATGATACATTCTGGATAGCATCATATAACTGGTGACAGAAATAAGCCAACTCATATTCACCTAGAACAACTATTCCTTGATTCTTTGTAGACGGTCAAAAGACTAGAGGAGAAGAATAAGAAGGAGGGATTTGAAAAATAAAGTCTGTAATTTTTCACCTGCATTTTTGTACCCATGGTCAACTTAAAGGGGGAAAAAAGGGAAAAGAATGAAAGAAAAGAATTAAAGTCTTGGTGTGACCGATAGATTGCAGATGTTGCTTTCTTTTTTACCCCAGCCTGTACTAGGGAGTAAAATCTCTGCCTTCTGTCTTTTTCACCCTTAACTAGTGAGCACTACAAAACCGTGGATACGAGATGAGAAGTTTAGGTGAAGCCTTGGTGTGGATTGGCAAGGTTGTGAAAGTGCCCCAAAAGAGTCTGTGTTTACAGGCAGCCTCTCCCAGCTGGTATCTTTGGTGGTTGGTTTTGGAAAAGACTGAATCTTTGTGGAACTCAACATGCAGCTTCATATGTGGCAGGGAGAGGGACTTGTTTAGATTGAAGGGGGAGTGCCAAGCCCTGCCTGATGTTTTTCATGAGGAACTTTGAATGACAAATGCTATTTTAACTGTAGAATTAGGAGCACTAATTACAGCTGACATTGTTTTGGAATTTTTATTTCCAACATTGCACAATGCTTGGATTTCTCCAGCCTTTGCTAGAGAGCTCTTTTGGACTGCATAAACAGCAAAAGGCAGATTCAGAAATCAGCTGTTTTCCTAATGAATTCAGAGAAATCCACGTGGAAACACTGACTCTTAAGGCTCATTTTTCAGAAATGTGGAGGGGACTGGAGTCCTGACCATATAAAGGTAAAGCAGGTGTTTCTCCAGGGCTATGTTTGGCTTCTTCAGGAGTTACACACACAGAAAACATTTCAAGATCACTTTGTATGTAATGTGTTATCAAAGCTCTACTTTCTAAATCTGTTGCCTTTTGAAAATAAGAAAATAAAATGTGACATGAGAATTGGAGGGGTTAGGAACAGGTCTTGGTGCTAGCAAAGCCCTGCATTTGCTGTAACATATTCCCTTCACTTCTTCCACTTTCCCTCATTATCTTGTTTGCTATGTGTAGCTGAATAAGCATGTAACCTCTAAGGCTGTGGAGCAGATCATTAGAAGTTACTGATTAACACCATGTTTCAATAGCAGATCCTGAGTTCTTCTTTTTACAAACTGAAGGGGTCTGGCTTTATGATTTTTTAATTAGAGTGTAAATATTGCAGCCTCATAAACTGTTTGATTTATAGATGACAGCAACGTTTGCACTTTGGGAAAGGACAAGGGAGGCTTCAGATGTACAGTTTCAGTGCCCCTGTTTGCCTGGAACAGCCCTCCTGGTATTTTGCCTTTGGTGAACTCATCCTACCAGCCTTACTGATAACACCTGTGTGTCCAATCTGGCAGGATGACTGAAATTCCTTTTTATGTTTCTAAGCATAAGTAGTACTCACATACTGTACATTTTAACAGATGAAGTGAGCGAAAAAATATTTGGAGTAATATTATTGTCAATCTTAGCCAACAAGGTGAGCTTAAAAGTTGATGTTCAACATGAGGATTCCAGAGAAGTGGGCCTAGATTCATCACGATAAATTTCAGGGGCACGAGAGAAATTATAAATCAAGATTGATAAAGATTTGAGGTGTTGGCAGATAATAGAAGGGTATTTCTGATATCCCTAATGCAAAATGTTATCAGGTTTTTGAGGATGAAGACTCCAAAGAGGGAAAGTCCCACCTTTCTCAAGCAATCAGTAGAATTTGGCTTCCATGTGCAGTGCAAGTTAGGAAACTCACAAGCAGGGGGAGTGATTTAATTTTAACTGGATTTGAATCAGCATTATTTACCAATGGGGCATGTAAAATCCTCAGTAGAAGCTGTTCATTGGAAGTTCAGGCTCCTCCCGGACACCAGGCTGTTTGGCCAACATCTCTGTCCTTGGAGCAGGGAAAGGCTTTGCAAACACTGAACTTTTCTCCTTGAATCCTCCTTGCTCCATCTCCCTGACTAACATTCTCCTCCAGCTTGCTGTCAGCATGGTCACAGTTCCATGGGGATTACTCAGCCCCAGGTTGCTCTCAGGAGCAGTAATTTACCAAGAGAGGCCTCGTTCTTTGCACAGGGGTTGTACAAATCCTCCTTCACTAGCATGACTTGCCTCTTTCCATCTCGCATGTCCTCTGGAAACTCTACGTGCCAGCACTGCCAATACGATTTGTCTCTTGAGATTGTGTTGGGGGGGGGATGTTTTGGGATGGTTTTTTGTTGTGTTCTGAGGAATTGCTCCATCTACAGTTTCTTTGCTGGGCTCTTTTGTGGTCTCTGTAGCCCTTACACAGCCTGCCTGCACTGTTCCAGTGTCCCTGGGCTGTGGGCAGGAGCTGGAAAAAGTGAGGGCATGGTGGGTTTGCCTCTCTCTGGGCATGCAGGAGCAGCACAACCTCACCTGAATGTTTGTGGTGAGAGAGATGAAGAAAGTTAAAGCAGACAGTTTTTCTTAACATAAACTTGATTTAGACTAGAATTTTTCAGTTGGAGATATTGGACAGCTTTCTGTCCCCAAATATATTGCACAGTGTCTGCAGTGCTGAGATGGTCAGGACAAAGGAGACAGAATAAAACCTGCATTATATTCTCCTTTCCACCTCTTAGCAGAGCCTTTCTGAGTCCCCACATTGGTCTCTTCTCTGCTCGAGCACCAGGGACAACCTCTCCTGTCTCAGAACAAACCCCTGGGAGAGGAGGCAGCCAGCTGCTACAAGCCAGAAGCCTGGCTTCAGAATTGAATGCTTTCAGAAAATGTTGGCACTCTGTTCACCTTCTTGTCTCTGTAGCAGAAGACTAGAAGCATAATTTTCTTTTAATGATATCCAAAATGTTCATGAACAGTGATGAAATCCAAAAACATGCCATAGTGTCAGATTCACCTCTCTCTCTGCTGGAGCTGTACTTGTTTTACTACAGGAAGTATTTTGTGGCTCTACAGTAGCAGCCTGGGTTTTGTTGCCAAAGGCCCAAATACTGAAGTTTGGTGGGGTTTTTTTTTCCATCAAACTTGTTGAAAGGCCTTTCAGTGCAAACTTGATGTCAATGGCAATTACATATATGTTTAGAGATTATGGCTCCAATCCCATCCTGATAAATGTTTTTGCACATGGTTAAATCTGCATGTGTAATTGCCTAGAGAATAAAATCAGAAGGAGTGAATGTAGGAAGATAACTTGAACTGAACTGTTTTCTTGTTCCTGTTTAATTTTGAACCTGTTTGACCCTTGTGAGTTCAAAAGTTCACCTCAGTCTTGACCATTATTGAGCTTGGATTCTGTTTAGGAGAAACTGTGACTCCAAGTAAAGCGAAGGGTCAGAAGACAATAAATCCAATAGAATAAATAGAGTGATAAATGAAGCAGGCAGAAAGACAGAAAAATGAAAAATAGCACATATTGGGTGAGTTCTTGGTTTTATAATGTTGAAAGGTGTTTTGCTGCTGACTGCACTGAGGCTGGGATTTCTTTCATAACACCTGGTTGAAAAACCCTGGAATTCAACCAGAATGTTTCCATTACCTGTAGTACTCCTGTGTCATTTATAATGAGCTTTGTTTTGTAGCTCTAATGCGTGCTTTAGCTCCCCATAGCCCTTAGCTGCAACACGTAGCAGCCCAGTCTTTCAGGGTTGGGGAGGGAAGTAACGTGGAAGGAGAGAATGGCTTTTGGCTTTTCCTCATCTTCCTGTTTCCCCACAGAAGCTTCAGAGCCTCAAATGCATTTATCTTTGCAACTCAGTTTCTTTGTGACTTCTTTTGTGTTTATTGAGCCCCTCTGTGATACAAATGAAGCTGGCACCAAACATTTTCTTACACATTTCATGTGAAAAAGGACCAAGACTATTTCAGTGCATATGTGTGCCTACAGTCTTCAGTATCCTCAACAGAAGTTCTTGTGTTGTTAGTACTGAATTTGAGGATTGAATCAGGGTGTCTTAAGGGTGAATCCCAGTTTGCTTTGCAAGACACATTCCATTTTCCCTGAATTTCCAATAAGGAAGCAATTTGGCTTGGTGTCTTTACTTGCAAAAGCCCAGACTTATATCAGGAAAGTGCAAAAGTTATGTAGGGGCAAAGCTGCACCAGGGACATGTAAAGTGATTTAACTCTGCTGTCTGCATAGGAGCAAGAGAGATTATCAGGAAATACAGGTTTGTCTGATAGTGTACAAAGCACTTAAATACCTTTTGTGTTGGGATGTCAAGGCTTATATTAATTATTAATATTTTGGTATTCTTGGGATCCTAATATTTCACAGAATAAATGGTTAGAAATCCACCATTGTCAGCATGTAAAAGGATTTCCTTTCCTTTTTCCGTACAGTGATTGAACTGAGCAGATTCCTGCTTTATTTCTGCTGGGTTTTTTGCTGGAAATTACCCACCTTCTTTTAAAAGTACTAATATTGATTGAACAGCAAAAACTTGGAAAAAGAATTAAAAATCAAAGTTACATATTTCAATACTTACTTTTAAAGCATGCAGTGTTTAAAAAGAAAGATAATTTCTCTGAGTTTCTTGAGAAGTGTTTCCAGTCTATGAAAGAGCCCAGACTTAATGGGTTAAGTACTTAAAAACTGAAGGAAGTGCTCCAAACATTGCAGAAAGTCTGAGGTTTTAAAGAGAGAGCGAAGTATTTGAAATGCTGCTTTCAAGTCAGGTCAGGGTTCTCCAGCTCAGAGATATTTCTTGTTGTCAGTAAACTTAAAATGGAAAGAAAAATCCAAACCCTGAAAAGGAAGTCAGAGAACCTGAGTAAGTGATGATTTATCTGATAACAAAAATCCTACTACCCTAATAATTCATGGTTTATTTCTTTGGCATGCAACAGTTATGAAAAATCCACTGAGTACTAGTAATTCCACTATTGCGAAAGCCAAATCCTTCATTTAAACTTTTGAGACAATTTTTCCATTTACTTCCCTGCCACTCAAGCAAAGAGCAGAAATCATAAGCTCACTCATACCAATTCACCTCATCAATTAGAAAAGAGACAGGAGTTGCTTCCAGATGAAAAGGGGATGCAACAGAGGAAAAATATGCTGGAAAATCAAAATTGATTGCCTCTAATAACTTCTGGATAGTGTTCCAAGCTTGGGTTGGCCACACTGAGACATCCCTAAACTTTGTGAAAATTGAAATTTGGAGCTGTCTGCTAGAACAGAATCATCAGAGAATATTGCACTCAATTAAAGAAATTGATATAGAGAACAGAGCCAGCAGTTAGTTTTATTTAAAATAATTAAATCATAAATTAATACACTTTAACCCAAATTTGAAAACCTAAAGCTCAACTCCAAATTTTAAGTTCATACTTGCTGCCAGCACTGCCATTTGACAGTGCACCACTCTTACAAGTAGCAAGATTATGGTTGATGAGTCCTTCGTGTTGACACATGAACGTTAAATGCAGAACGGTGTTTGCTCCATGATTTGGGGTTTTTTTATTTGCTTTAACACCACCTTTGACATTTGAAAAGTTACACAGTATTAAGATAAAACCTTAATGGACAGAGTGAAAATTCGTAGTTTCTAAGCTCTCTGGTGGGAAAGTTGTTTGCATTTGATAAATAAACTCCCAAAGTAAGGTTATTGGAGAAAATTGTAGTGTAATCCTCAATCAAAACACATATATCTTATGCAACAGAGAACAGTGTTGGTCTGATATGTTTCTTTAAAAGGACAATTTTTTCCCTATTCATATCAGGCTTGCAAAGCTTTTGGGTGGACAGTTTGTCAAACCATTTTTCCTGTTTGAAGTTGCAAAAGGTGAGGCTGAGGATCCTGAGAATGAAAGGAATCTCTTTGCACAAAGAACCCCAAAGTTTCATAGTTCCAAAGGGCAGTGCATCTCTGCCTTCACTTGGAACCACAGATCTGAAGCACATGTTTCACATCCCTCCTAACAGCATGTGAAACCAAAACTAGAAGGCACAATTGTGCTGAATATGATGCAGGATTTCTTACTTTTTGCTATCTCTTACTTTCATTTCTTCTGGGAAAAGATGGGCCAGATGAGCCCATCAGCTCAACCACTCAAATTTTTGCTCAACCTTTATCCTGAAATTTAAGAGACAGATTTAAAACAACATTATTGGGAACTATTCCCATAAGTCATCTAGTTTAGGGGAAACCATGTTCACGTGGGTGCAAAGTGAGGTAGAAAAATAACCACTCACACAAGCTGCCAGTGGCTCATTGTGAACCTGGGAGGATGTACTGACTAATTCTGTCTAGGACCCTCTCCACATTTTCAATAATGATTTGGATAATGAAGTGGATACTGAAATTATGAGATTTGCAGGTGACACCAAGCTGAAGGAGTCTGCAGGCAGGTTGTTGAATGGGACAAGGTTTCAAAATTGTGTTGATAAATAGGAGGAACAGCCTGGAGCAGAAGAGTGCATTTGGTGAGACCAAATGCCAAGGTCTGAGCGTAGGTAGAAATGAACACTCTGACAAACACAACCCAGTAAACACCTGTTTTACAAGAATGGATCAAAGAGGACTTTAGCAGGTTAGTAGGTGAACACAAACCTGCTTTTGGGGAAAAAGCAACCATGTCCAAGGCAGGGAAGATGGTGTGCATACAGAGATGATGAAAGACAGTCATCATCTCCTTTGTGAAGCATTGGTGAGACATTTTCTGTGGTGGCGTGCTCGCTTTCGGGTGTGATAAAGAGAAAAATGAGCCCAAGTGGGAGAGGTTGCAAAGGGAGCAAGAAGATTTCTTGGAGGTTTGCCAAATATGGCATTTCGAAGACAGACTGAACACGTTAGGGTTGTGTAAAGTAAAAAAAGGCTAAGGGAGCATGATCACAGGCATCAAATCTGTAAAGGGTGGCTGCACAGAGAAAGGGAATCATTTTTCCTCTGTGTCCCCTTGACACAAAATTAAAAATAGTGGGATTAAACTACAGAAAATAAGATCGTTAGATGACGGAGAGCATATCCTGTCCGTATGGACTTTATGGACTCAGGAGGTTGAGGAATTGCAGACTCCAGGAAGATTTGCTAAATTTCTGGATAAAGATGATCCCTCTTCAGAGCATTCCATTAACAGGCTGACTGTCATAAGGCCTTAAGTTAGAAGTTAAATAGTGAAAAACTGCATTCCTAGAGCATTTGTTTCAGGAACATACTAGTGAAGAAAGTTTTCCAAAGAAATAATCCGGTTATCAGCCCTCTTAGAAGGACTGTTTATAGCTGTGTACATCCCCAGCTCAAAGCACTTTCAGGGGCACTATGGATACCTCTCCTTGCTCTTTGCAGGAATCTAGCATTGAAAATCAACTATTTATGACTAGAAACAAAGAAAACAAATCAAAATAGAACACATTTCCACAAGCCAGCGTTGCTTATATAATCTATAGTGAAAATTAAATGTAAAATCATGTCTTTTGTAGACCAAGAAATGACACAAGGGAAGAATATAATAGAGTGTAAATAGAGGGTAAAGTGTAAACTGGCAGTGCAGTGCTAAATGAAAGACTTCCTTTCCTTCAAGGGTATTCCCTTCCATGGTGAGATATACTGCTTTACCTTGAGATTCTGTTTTATTTCATGACATTTCATTTTTAATTTTTGTTATAGCTTTATTTCACTGCATGCAGTATGGATTCATCTTGTGCTCTCCAAACATGCTGAGCAGAGAAAAATCTGTGGCATTAATTGAGAGAGAGAACTTGATCATATAATAAATGGTTGTGAGATATATACGTGCGTGATGGGAGAGGCTGGGATTTTCCCACGCAGCCTAACTTTTGGCATTTTAGGCCTACAAGTGCCAGTGTTGCAGTAATAATATCAAGTGGTCTGGTACCAAGGTCAGTGGGGCCCTACAACAGTCAAGGACAGCTTATTCATTGCTGATCTGTGCGCAGGCTCTCAGTGGTTGCAGGGGCAGGCTTGGAGTCTGTTGCTCACAGAAGTCTCCATCAGCACTTTGGTATTTCTTACTGAAGAGGTCTCTTTTGCAGAGGTCATAACTGCCAGCTTGTCAGGTATTTCCCAGAACTGTCAGTCTCTCTGGGGTGCAGCAGACTCTGGTGGATAAAGCTACAGCACTGACATATCACTTACCTAGTTCTGCTAGACTTGCCCTCCCCGTGAAGAATGCAAACTGTCTCAGTCTTGTGCAGCATTTGCATTATCTAAAGCTTGCTCTGTGTGCTACGGTCCTTTCGCCTTTGCAAATGCTGTTTAAATATAGCATCCATAAATAAATGTTAAATAATTCATGAACATAATTTTGTAAATTCTGCTAGGCCACACCTCTCTAGGGGCATATTTATGAACATGCGTCAGCCTGGAATCAATGCGTCTGCCAAGCGTCCTACCTCTGAGGCAGAATTCCCACATCTAGCCCAAAATGCTGCAAACGACTCTGATTCCACTTCACTAGTCATCCATCATACTGTCACTTTAATTCAGATGCTGCTACTTGTTTTAATAACATACATCTTACACAAAGAATATTGCTAACACAAGATTCTTGAGGTAGATTTTTACAACCTCATAAAATGGTATTAACCCTTTGATCCCTGATATTCTTTTCATACAGCTTTTTCTTATGCTTATCAATAACCTGTGTTCGTGGGGTCTATTCATGCTGGAGAATCCGACATCAATCACTGCAGTAAAAATATTATTCCTCCAGCATTACCCTAAAGAATTATGGAAAGAATAAAAGTGTTATTGCAGGAATTATTTAGCAAACAATAGATGGATAAAATGTATTATGGTAAGTGTTAAATTATATCACCACATTACAGAAAACTACCTGAGATAGCACAGAAGGTAGTTCGGTGCTTTTTCTAAGTAGTTCAAAGAGAACAATAGCAGAATCTCACAAAGATTTTACTGTGAAACCCTGGAATGACAAGGCAAATGATGTATTATCACATAAAATGATAGTTTACAGAGGAAAAAGAAAATTCTACTTGCCTATTTCTGAGTTGCACCTGGCGATATTTTGGGAGTGAGAGGAGGCGAATAATAGTAATTTACACTTAGCTGCTTAACATTCAAGTATTTAAGGGACTTACTTGTTAGGTTTTTTGCATGGCTTTATAGAAATACCTTCCTTCTGTCGCAACAGAGCAACATGGAATATGCAATTTTAAAAAATATTTTCCTTCTATTCCAAATAAAGAACACTCCAAGTTATTTCTTTCTTACTTTTTGCTGCTGTTTTTCCTTTGAGGTCAGCACCAGAAATTAGAAAAGGTTTTTCTAAAATGCCTGAGTAACCCAATTACTAAAATCATGCCAATCTTTTCGGTAAAATTAAGGAATACCTAAACAAGGTTGGGTTCCATGATTTCACCAAGTAGACTCTTATCAGTTAATGCAGATTTAGAGAGGGGGAAAAAAAGCATAATGTTGCACTGGACTCATGGGATTCATTTGATCAACATGATTAAATTATTTCCTTACTCAGCTAGAAGGAAATTACTAGTAACCAGACATTATGTGTCTGTTAATTATGTGCAATAAGGTTCTCTGCTATCACACCAGCTCTTGCATTCATGTTTTGTGTGTCTTAAAGACATTTTCATTTTTAAAATCTAAATCTTGAAAAGGGACAGCTATAATTTTCTTTCCTTTATTTAATAAATATCTAATATGGCAAAAAGCACTTGTAAGAAGCAGCTGTTTGTCCTTCGGGTAATCATAAGTTTGTGGAGGTGACATGCCAGCATTTCACATGTTTTTGGTCGCCCTCACAAGGATTTTTTTTTGTGTGTTGCAATCATTCATTTTTATAAGTTGGATCATTTATTATTGTAAGGAATGAGAAGGACAGTTTGCCAGAAGCCTGTAATTTTGCTTGAAATAGTTAATCTCCCTGATGCAAGGTCTGCTCACCTATACGCTGTCTTTGTGCCAGATCTACATTCTGCTCTGATGCTGCCCAATCTAGGATTTCAAAAGGATTTTTTATAAAGGAAGAAACATATGGTACAAGAGGGGCCTTATTCTTTTTCTAATGAAATGATGGGCTTCTGTTTCATATTAAAGTGTTAATAGGTCTGAAATTAGGTCTCAAAAAAGAGAATAGTGCTTTTAAAATTCTTAATATGATTCATTATCTGCAGTCAAAACCAGATGACATTTATTTTTATCCCAAAAATAAAAAAAGCCAAGCCAGAAGGAAAAAAAAATCCTGGATTCAGGCTCTGATTTATCGAATGGAAAGCTCTTTAGAATCAGAGCCTGGGCTGGAGGCTGGAGGTTTTGTTTGAGTTTGAGAACCTTCATATGTTTTTGAAATCTAAACAAATATTTCAAAGAAGGTGGTGTCACATTTGAAGTAAGTGATCCTATTAGGCACTGGGATACGGCTGCTTTGTTGGAGGACTGGGCAGCATTTTATGTATGATAGTGCGGTGTACTGCTAATACACCGAGACATCACTTTCATCTGAAATGCCGATAGGACACTTCTCTCATGCACTTTGCCTTTCAGTGTTAATAATGAATGAATAAAGTTCAGAGGATAGAAGCTAAATGGATATTGTACTTAAAAAAAAATGAATTTTAACTAACAGCATGCCAAGCTATTCAGAAATGAGCAAAAGACAGTAAATGGACATATTTATTACGAGTGGTTGGGAAGGCTGTAACGAGGCATTTGTATGAGTTGCACTGGCATAAAACACCAGGAATTTCAATACAGTTGAACATCTATATTAATTAGAAATAATGAAGGTTTGATGACATTTTCTTGGTTATGGGGATTTTGGGTGCAACCTGTTTTGTCACAGTTAGTGTCCATAGGATAGCCACCTCATCCATACCCTGCTATTTGAGATCACTATTTTTCTCTATGTCTACCAGAAAAGTAACTGGGAATCTAATGGCTTTTGGAGATCTTGGGCATTGCCAGTAGGCAGCCTAGAAATCACCTTCTCTGGAAGCATCACCTGGATGATGCCTTCAGACTTTCTCTACCTGATTATTATAAACCACCAAGCTGCAGTGGCAGTGGTCTCTCTTGACCAAGAAATCTTGTTGGTGGTCCAGATCCTCATTAACAGCCAGTCAGCTTCATTAATAAGATGTCAGCTCACATCTAGAGCAGGTCTAGCTTGGAACAGTCATCAGCACTTGTAGCATGTGGCAAATAAGAGCAAAGAGCAAAAACAATGCGAGGTTTCATGTAATCTATACCAGTAACTTCTCTTCCACAATCTGCCTCCCGCCTTTAGGTGCTGGAACTGCTTACCAGGCACTTAGAGATGCTCTCAAACCTCAGTGGAAATGGTTGTATATAAGTAGGGCTTGTGCTCAGCTGTGTCAAAGTCACAGAACAACTACCCTCAGCACTTTTAGAGGGATACAAAAAGAATTATATAGCAAAGAGCTAATCCCAAAATGATGTGCGTGTATGTGGAGAGGTATGTCTGACATTCACATTAATACCAAATGAGTTCATCATGATTAATGTTATTACATTAAATATCGAAGGAATTAATAATGATTAGACCATTATTTTAAAGGGTTACCAACATGACACCAGCTCATTTTTTAACAGCTGTAGACAGCTGGGTTTGGAATTTTTTCTCTCTATGCATTTCCAGTCCTCACCTCCTTTGACCAAATATACTCACTTGGAATTTCATCTCACTGAATTTATGATTTTATGGCTGTGTTTCCTGTCAGGACTAAATCCAAGTCCTGATGAAGTCATTAGAAGCTTTGCTATTCACTTCATTGCTGCAAAAAGGCTGAGGCCTGATCCTGATTTCCATGGTCTGAGAAGCACTATTTCCATTGGTTTCATTGACTTTTTATATGCCTCCTTGAACGTAGAAAAAAGCTAAGTGAATATTAGTTTGGAGCTTTTTTAGTCTGTTTTCTAGAGGATCTTTGCTTGAAGGACAGTGCTTTATGTGCATTCTTCTTCCTTTTCCAAAATAAAAATTGCCTTCACAGAGATCAGTAAGAAAGTCCAAATTACATGTGTAGTATTATGTTTTAATAAAACTCCCTTAACTAAGGAAAAAAACAGAATAAGGTCAGATGCAGACTTTGCAAATAGGAAAAATTCCTGAAACAGATGATTAAGAGCTGTGTGTCTTACAGGAATTGCTGCCAACACTTGGATAATCCACTGTTTCTTGATGCACAAATCGTATTATATTCCACACTTTTAATAAAACTGAAGAAGCCAAAAGTTCTCATAAATTACCTACTCAGTAGGAACTACTAAAACCTGCTAAATCTGGTTTGAAGTACTAATGTGTCATACAGAATATTTAAGAGTAGTGCATATCAAAGTATCATTTATAAAGGGGAGAAAGCAAATATTTTTCCATTTCTGATTTAAAATTCTTATATAAAAGGATAAATCTTGTAATATTTATCTGCTTTTCTTTACTTTTTGCCTGTGCTGATTTTTTACAGGCCTCGGCTACGCTTAAATTGCTTCTTGATCAGCTGCTGCTGTTTAGTCATTTAAACCCTTTCACAGATCTTAAGAGTTGCAGTTTGGCTGTCATTTTTTCACACCTTTAATTGTTAATAATTTTTCTGTGGTCACTTTATAAGAGGTAGCTTAGGGTTTTCACTTGGCCTTTTGTTCTACAGTACAAGAAATTAAAGAAAAGAGGATTTAATGGGTTGCCATTTGTTATAATGTTGCTTTTCATATAGGTTTTCCTGCTCTGTCCAAGGCATACCAACATCTTCAACACAATACATCAATGTATATCTTTATATTAGGAAATTAATCATGTCAGGGACCATTCTGTGGCAGTAAGGCTCTTGGGCACAATGCTGCTCACTTGAATATTATTATACATTTTTACCTTCAAAAATAAGATGGTTGCACAGAGGCTGCCTGTTGGGAATGGTCCTTGATCCATGAAAATACCCAGTCCTTGCCAAAGATTTGGCCAAAGAATGGTGGATAGGTTGGGTCAAAGCATGCAAGGAATGTGATTGATGATCAAGCAGCAGAAGTGGTGGAGGTGCTGTTTGTAAAGCACACAAGTCCCCTCTATCAGTCTTCCTGCCAAATGCTGGGTCAGTGATGATTTTTTCTACTTCCAGTATTTGGGTCCATGTTCACTGTGTCCATTTTGTGCCCTCGTGCACTGATTTTGCAGATGAGTGATACCTTTCTCTTTCAGTTCATGTCAGTGGATAATGATAACACTTTCTGTCTAAAAATCTTGTTGTAGAGGACTGAACATAAAGTTTGGGGTCAAAGTCCCCTTTTTATAACCCTCTATTTAAATCTAGGCTTATATCTCATGGAAAGCATCAAGATTAACGTGTATATTTTAGTGTATAAAATTCGAGAAGGCTGATTTTCTGTATCAGATCAATATATTCCACCTGAAAAATCTGAGCTCAGTTGTATTTAGCCAGACCTATGTATTACATATTAAATACTCTCTAAACTATGCATTATTAACAAATATAAAGACAATAAAATAATGTCTGATGGGGTCTTTTGTGCAGAATAATCTGCTGCTGTAGACAGACTTGTCAGTAGTGATATAGAGAGATATCACTGTTTTTGCTGTTCCTCAGTTATGTGTGAATTTCTCTGTTCTAAATATACCTCCAAAATATCTATAGAAAATAGAAGATTGTGCTTTCAGGTTTGGGTGATGTGCAAGTGGTGAGCTGACTGAAGAAAAATTCAATTTCGTGAATGTGCTTTGAAAAGTGCATAGAGTTCCACTGGTATGTTGTACAAAGTTAAGATATCAAGTCTGCTAGGAGTATTTGGAATTATTATGGTGTAAAGTTAAACTCCTATGTGCATGTTGTAGTTCTGGTTGGTCATTTTGTTTTGCTAGAGGATTGCCTAGAGGTTCCTGAGAGATTTCTGCTCCTTGCAGCAGTAGGCTCAGTGCTGGGAGGATACCTTAGAAATACATCCTGCTTGACTGCCATCTGGGCTGTGGCATAAGGAAACAGATTGGAGAAAGCTGAGCGTGGAAAACCTTCCAACATGGTGAGAGAAAAGGGTGTGGCCAGGGTGGTGTCTCAGGACTTTGCTTGCCTGGCTGGTGCCAAGTGTTGGTTGTCTGAACACTTCTAAGGATCATGGAGGACATCAGTGTGAGTTGTGTCACTGGCTCCAGGGGAGGCAGACATTCTGTGGCTCCAGCACTTGTCAAAGTTTATGCGATAGAGGGAGGTTTAAATGTGTGACAGCAGCACCAAACCACTTTGTGTCGTTTGCTTGACAGAAGAGAGAGGTGACGGCAGCCTCGGCTGGAGCCACACGCGTGTTGGTGGAGCACCCGTGGGGCTGGGACCTCCATCTCCCCACACTAAGGTGGTAGATGGTGTTGACAGGCTCACCTGCCCCCGTGCATTCCCTGCAGTGGGTCAGCAAGACTTATAGCAGTCTAAACTGGGAGAGTGTTACCTACTTAAACTGTTTTTCTGACTTAATAAGAATTTTTCATCTATAGCAAGCCAGTTTAAAATATTGTCTATACACAAACAGTCATTCTGAATAATAGGCCTGCACACAGTAAATGTCAGCTCTTTAAATCACAGAGGACTTCGGAAGCGGAGTAGAGAATGCTTCATAACAGTTTAAACTTCAGCCTCCCATTTATTATGTATGTGTTTATAAATCTCTGAGGGGCACTCTTTTCCCTTCTGGGAAGCCCAAAGGAGCAGAGTTGTTTGTCAGCCCGGCTGGGTGGTGTGTGATGTTGTGGTTGCTCCTTTGCATTCTGACCCCATTTGGTTTCAAGGTTGGTATCCAAGGTTGTGCCTGAGGAAATTTTATTTTCTTTTCTCCTAATAGCAGCATATAGGATCTTTTATTTCTAGGAAGATAGTACCAGCAGAACAAAAAGTGGCGAAGGGTCAGCAGAGCACTGTTATGCTGTGTTTTTCTTTTTAAGCTGAGCATGAGTGATCACCGCTTTTAGAAAAGGGCTCTCCGTTTGCCACAGAGGAAGAGTGTAAAGGTATCCTGCTCAGCCATGGCGTTGAAAAATTTCTTCAGCATTCCCATCTATCTTGGTTAGTATGAATACTTTAGCATTAAATGGAGAAAAGGAGAATCCATCAATAGTTAATAACTGACCTTAAGATAGGAATTCAAAGTTCACTACAATTAAACCCAAGTGTCAGCAGAACCCACAAGGGAGGCTATCAATATATTTGACTATACCTACGCATAGATGGCAGATTTAAATTCCATAAGAGAGACGACTGTGCATTATTCCTAATAAAAACATATCCTTGTACTGTCTTATATCACAGACAAAACACAGAAGTTCTGTGTTATGAATGATAGTAGGAGCAAACATACTGAAGAGCAAATGTGATTCTGGATGGAATTTCATCACATGACTCTATTGTAAACCAGATGTTTGTCAGATTCAGTGGGAGAATGTATCCATCTTGAAGTTTTTAATAAGGTTACATAAAGGATTAAACGCAAACATTTACAATACATAGGATTTAAAGATAATTATATTTCTCTTAAATTGGTTATTTGCTTGGTAGGTCATTAAAAATATTTACATAATCTATCTATGGTGCAGTGCACCTCATGGATGGTTTCTTTCATTATGATGTTTGATGTACATCCACAGCATCAGAAAAACAAAACATAAAGAGACTGTTCCACAGACATAAACAATACATGTGATATAAAAAATATGCCCTATTATTGAAAAAAAATAAGGAATCTGCAGCCAAAACTAGGAGTCCTGGGGTAAGATTCTGATGCCTGGAAGAGAGAATTACACTTCTCCATGAAAAGCAGTGAATTACGCTTCTCTATGAAAAGCAGTGATGCCCTCACTGCAAGGGAAGCTGGCTCCAGGTGGAATGGAGATAGGTTGTTACTCTTGCTGCTGCAGCTGGTTTTTTTTCCTTCAGTGTCTTCCCCTTCTGAGATAGGAAAAGGGAGAATAAAGCTTGAAAAAAGGACAGAGAAATGGGAGAAAGGGAATCTTGGGTTTGTAGCTGAGACTTCATAAAAGATTATTTTGCATTTGCGAGTATGTTCATGTCAGCTTCCTTTTAATACCTGTGGTCATTTTTGTGGGGCTACATTCAACGCCACTAACTCTCAAGATTATTTTCTCTAGTATTCTTTTAGATGGCAGACAATTTACAAGGAAACTTCATGGCAGGATGTAACAAGTGTACACAGAGGTGTACATATTGATGCTGCTTCAGTATAACATTACACTGGCCTCAAAAAAAAGATGCTGAACAAACCTCCATGATGAGTCTGAGGTTTTTACATGAAATCATATTTAAAAGAATAGGAAGAAGAGTTCATCATACTCCCTGTTTTATTTTGGGAGATATTCTTTCATTCAGTGGATATCTCATTCATGGGGAACAAGAAAAAAGGAAAATAAACTAGTAAACTAGGAGAATAATTTTTTCTTTGCCATTCTCTCCTGTATAGTTACAGGATGTGTAAGTCCACTTGAACTTCAGTTGTGATGTTCTAATACACCAACAGACTTACTGGGAATGGTAGCTAATATCTGTAGCACTTTGATCCTTCCTGGTACCAACAAGGTCTGATGAATACAGAATCTCCATGAAGTCAGAGGACAATATTAATGTTGAAATATAACATACTAAGCCCAGGAAGTTGGTTTCTCAATGTGGTGCTAATTCAACCACATTATGGATCATTTATAGCCCAGATGGATTATTATAAATGAAAGATATTGCTGATGATTGCTATAGCCAAGTTAATGATGTGATAGAAGTGTTGACACTCACTAGCTGCGTTGTGCTGCTGTAGCCTGCTGTCACACTGCTCTTCTGGCTGCCTCTTTCACCTCCCCAAGCCCTTCTGCACGGCATAGCTGGGAGGGTTTGGTATTGCCAGCTCAAAGAGCAAGGATAAGTTAATTTTTCTTGCAGAATAGGTCAGCATGCAAGAGGGATTTCTAATTTAGAGCCCTTAACTATAATTGTTACTACAAAAAAAAAAAAAAAAGAAAGAAAAAACAAACAACAAGGTACCACAAACATCTCAGTGGAAGAAAGCAAAAGATGTCTTTTAGTACTCTGAGTCAGGGAACATGATTTTTCTCAATTTCTGCTTGGGACAGGATAGGCTTGGGACTATGATGCATGTATAACTGGGAAGGAGAGAAAAAAAATAGGGTTACTGGAAAATTGTGAAAGTCCTGAAGACTTTTTCCAGAAATTTTCTGCAGCTGCTTCCCTGATACTGACTGGATATTCCCAATCAATGTAGGAGATCCCACAAATGTTTTGTGAGTATACTTTTAGGATTTTTCCAGCACACCTTCTACATTCAGCAATTAAGTAAGATAGACCTGGTCATCAATGTCTAGGCTTACATTTAAGCTTGATAAACAACATCACAATTGTTCTGTTGAGATACAAAAATATATCTCAAAAGCTCAAAGCAAGACTATTGCCAAGAGGTATTTTGTGTATTGAGTAATGTAATTTTACAGCCTTGAGATTGTCTTGGAGAATGTTACCAAGTTTAAAATGTCAGCCAAGATCAAAGCATAGCGAAAAATGTATTGCTGGAGACGAGAATCAGAGGTGGGGGCAGGAGACCCCTCCTAGGAGACTGTGTCCGAATCCTGTGCCCACTTATCCCTCACTCTGCCCCTTGACCATGTCAACTAATCTTATTTTAGAGACATAGCACAGGAAAAGATAAAACATGAAATAGCTGTATCTGACTTACTTTGAATGTCTGTCAAGTTTCATGTCTTTTAAGTCCTCAACAGATTGATTTCACTTGTATCAGTCAGTCTGTGACAGGTCTACATAAATCAGAAAGCAGTCTGGGAGAAGGTCCTTTAGTTGCCAACTTGCCTGTATCACAGATTCCCACAGAGTACATAGCTGTACATGTATATGCAGAAGAGATTTGAGATTCAGTATAATCATCATGGAGTGTCACTTTCCTCACAGCTAAATACCCGGAAGAGCAGGCTGAAAAGGTTAGATGTATCTGTCAGGTTTTTGGGAACAACAAAGGATCTTGTCCATTCAGTCTAAATAAGGTGTACTCTCAGCTGCATGGGTCAAATATTCCAAGTTCATTTACCAATTCACTGGGCAAATGTCACAAGTTCCAGACAGACTTAGTACAGAGCGATGCAATCTATCAATACTTAAGCATATTGGAGGGGGAGCGTCATGGCTGGGAGTGTTATTTATTCAGTGAAGCACATGCTAAATTGAACAGCATGCTTTGGATAGCGAGAGTGGGGGTCTACTACTCATCTTTCCAATGAGCTTTTTTATTTCCATGTGGAGAGATTTTATACTCAAAAGAACTGTAACAAAAGCCGTTTAGACTTATTTGCCATCCAAGTGTATAATTTCTCCCTGTTAGACTGCGAAGTCTTAAGGAAAACAAGTTTTTGCTAATAATTTTCAGTTCCGATCGGACCTGTGTGGGCTTATAAGGTCATTCGCTTGACTGAGCAACCACGGACGTTACACAGTGGGAAGTGGGCAGGGCTAGTGCTTGACAGCTGTTCTTGGGAGTGATGGCCATATGTATCCCTTGCCACAGGACTGGTTTTCTGATTGAGATCATTCATTTGTGGAAACACTTGCCTGCACTCTGAGGGATGATGCTGTAAATTCAAAATAACGTGGAGATGCATTTGGTTTACATGGGTGTGAGTGGGCTCTGCTGGTGTCTGCCTGACAGCTCCAGCTGGCACAGGGTGAGGTGTCCCTCTAAACCTTTCCCTTCCACCAAGGGGTTATCATTATCAGGAAAAGGTGCAGCATAGTGTCTTCTCCAATCAGCAAGATTGCATTTATATGCTCCTAATAAAACTTTTTCATTAATTTAGTGGTATTGCATGTCAGTGAGCAAAGCCTGTGGTCAGGTAATGTGCTGGGACCTGTGTACGATCATAGGAAAGGTATTTTTTGTGTCTTGGTGACTCTGTCTCACTCTCTCTTTCTCCCTTGGTCTGACTTATCCACTTATCTTGTAAGCTTTGTTATCACTGAGAATGCCTTTTATTGTGCCTAGATACAGTGCCTATCAGAATGATCTTGTTTGAGATATCTTCATTTCACAGATGAAAATAACCAAGCAGGCAACAACACTTAAAGGCTTTTGCTAAGGTTGCAAAGTGAGGTAATGTGAGATTCATGATTGCCTGTACACATTGAATTCAGCCTTCTTGTGCATGTGTCAAGATACAATCTTTAGTGATGTGTTCACTCATTATTACTTCCACAGGCCACTTCCCTAAGCTGTAAGCCTGTTCTTCTAACTCACTTGCTCCCTGTACTTTTCTAGGTCTTTAAACTAGCACCCTGAAAGCACCGAAATGCTATGGTGACAGCATTCATATTGAGCCATCAGCATCCTTGGGAAGCTCAGGATGCATAGCATTCTGAAGTATTTGGTGTTTATTTTTTGGGGTCTGAAATCAGAAAAGTCAAATCTTACTTAGAGCTATCTGTGCAGAGCATACTCAATCTGTGAAGCAAACAGGTTCTTGTCAGGTAGTGTTTCCATCCCCAGGATAAAGCTTCATGCTCTGCAGAGCTGAGGCAGTCTCAGCAAGTGTCTAGGGCAGGTTCTTACTTACTCTCTCTTCTGCCTTGTTCATTATGCCAAAATACATGTCTCATTAGCCCTTAGGGGACAGAGACAGCACTGAAGTTACATGATCATGGGGTGCTTTCACGTGAGACTCCCAGTGTGGGTATGTTTTGAGTTGGTTCTCTCCTGTAGCTGCAAAGTGTCATGGCTGATGTGAGAGAAGAGGGTTCATCTACACCTACAGGTAATTATCACGTTGTTGACGTAATGGAAATGCAAGCAGTCGGCTCTGTCTGCAGCTTAGCAAATATCAAGAATGCTGTCCTTAAGCAGTTGCCTTTCTCTTCCCACTATCCCTTCCCATTTTCATGTTTTTATAGTTTTCTTGATGAATGCTCCCCAATATCTCAGAGGTTGAGAGTGCCTATCTGGACAACTCATGTCCCATCAGCTTTATCTGTCCATGACTTTTAGGTCTTACACAGCTTTTTGCCTGATTGCCATCTAATAAGAAGGCTGGAGAATCTTTTCAAAGGGAGAAGATGTAGTATTGCTAACATCTAATCCTTGTATGCAGCTGGATTTTTTCCTGTTCTTGATTTCTTGCCCAGAATCCACTTTGACACATGGAAACAGTGAGTAGCTTCATAATTGGCTATCCAATGGTATAGTTAACACCAGCTTGTTAAATAGAGGCATGGAGTCAAGCTTGCACATCTGTAGGGCTTCATTAAGCCTTTATTTCCATTAGCACTTCAGTCCACAGCATCTGTAAATTCATAATTTTAATCCCCACTTTTTTAACTTACCAGTGAGTGATATGCTAAATCCAGCCTGATTTTGCCTACCCTTGCAAAGGTGTCAAACTGCTGTGGAAATAAATAAAAGGATTCTTCATGAAGTAACCATTGAACATTGCTTTTTGTAAAGCTGTTGTCTTTCATCAACTGGTTTTTCAATGAGGTTTTGAAAAGCCATTCCTAATTGTGTAAATATCAGAATATAATTGGCTTTCCAATTTCCCAGCTTATCAGAAGGAGAAAAAAGGGAAGGGGGGAAAACCCTAGGTATTTCAAAGTCAATAAGTGCATTTGATGTAATGGTCTATGATTTTTGTCTTTTGTTGTTTAACCCAGGACTCAAGAAACAGATGGTAAGATTTTCTACGAAGCTTAAAACAGAAGCCAAGCTAATACAAAACTGTTCAGCTATCAGACAGGGTAAATCCATTCTGTTGCTTTCCTTTTTTTTTCCAAATCACAACCCATCAAGAGAAAGGTTTAGCTTCATAAAAAGATATTTACCAGGAAGCTTTTTGCAAAGAAGAAGGGCATGCTTTGTTAAACCAGATGCATTTTATTTTTCCTGGAACCAAGATTTATGAAAGCAGTATGCTCATATTTCTCCATATACAGTAATTGGAACTCATTATGCTAATTGTATTTCCATTATCACTAATTAACAATCATAGTGACCTGGCCCACAGTCTAATTTGTCTTTAATCTGTTTTTGTATAGGGAGTTTTACCCTGTAATTTCAAGGTGATAATTCTATTCAGCACAACTTTATTGAATAGTGAAATGTAATACTTGTAATATTTAGGGCTGTTCCCATTCAGATAGTTCAAAGGGAACAGGAAGTGAATTTATACCTGTCCATGCTGCTGTGTTACTGGATCTGCCTCCCTCTTGCACTCCATTTAACCTACCTGTGTCTAACTTAACCTGTACGCAGCTTATCTGGAGTAACTGGAGGTTGGTGAACACTTGCAGATGAGATTTGTGAGCTGTGAAGGAATGTGTGTTTGTTTACTTGTGGATAAATCTGTGGGATTTTGCCATTTTTCACTTTGTGACATTTCACCTGCAGGAAAACAGGATTTTCCTTAAATGGTGTTTCTGCTGTAGTATAAAACACTTCCTATGTCCTGAGGGGGGAAAAACCCCTCAGAGCTTAGCATGAAAAGTGTTGTGGTCTTTTTTTTCCTTTTTACCTAAACAACAAGTAAATGCTTGTTTGCATTTTCTCCAGGGTATCCCAGCATTCAGACGTTTCAGAGGTTTTTTCCTGCAGTTTCAGTGTGAGGGAAATGAGCAGTGCTGTGCCGCTGGGGTTTTGCAAAACCTGCTGTACTGCTCATCCCTCTAGAGTCAGTGTCACAAAAACATTTTCAGGGACTTATTTCAGGCAACCTGACTGTTTTTTTCTGGTGCTGCTCATCTACTGCTCTTTTCCCTCTGCTGATTCACTGGCTGTGCGTTGCTGCTGATGTCATATTGTTCCCATTTTACCCACTGATTGACTGATACCAGTAATACTGTGCTGTGCAAGCCCCTCCCTTACATCCTCGGCTTATTTCTTGGCTTCCTATCCGCACAGGGTGCCACCTTTCAGTGAGGTGGGCACTAAATTTATCTGATAAGCTGTATTATTGCATACCCTTTGCACTGTCCCTGGTGTGCTTTGTCATTCAGGACTTCAGAAGCTGGGAGTGACTCTAATCTGACCCTAATCTTTCTGTCCCTGGAACATCCCAGCTCTCTGAGCAAACAAAATTATGTAATTTGGTTTCAATGTCGTTTAAAAGGTTTACATTGCTTGTTTATTTGTCCCTAGTTGGGTATGAATATATATATATGGTGATATAAATACATACATATTTTTCTCAACCAGTTATTTTCCAAATTATTTGCTCTTGTTGCAGTCCTTTTCCCCAGTGCCTTGGTCTCCCTCTACATGCCACTTTCCTGCTTTAGGACAAGGTGAATCTCATCACAGTCAAAAATCCTCACATATCCTTTTTTTCACACTGGAATGTGCAACCTTCCAAATCCACAAGTGAGCCCTGTTTCCACGTGACCCTTCCCTTCAGCTACACCAGGGAAACGCTAAAGCCCCCTGCCTCCATGGGTCCGATTCCACTTCAGCTGCCTAGGTGGCACAACCTTTGCATAGTAAATGCTCCTCTTTCCCCAGCACATAAATCAAAGTGTACCACCTAATCGACAAAATAATCTTAATCAATGCTTTCACCGTCTGGCTTTCCCTAGCAAAAATAACTCCCTGTTGATGTTTCCCATCCTCCCTTCTGTTATACCAGATGGTGTATGTTCCAGTCTTTTTATTATCCTTCCCTGACCACGACACTTTGCTCAGTCCAGAGATCTTCATACTGCATCCCCTGAGTGTTCTCATCAGCAGATCTGTCCTGCTCATTGCATCTTGATGTTTCAAGCATCTTGCACTAATGACCCTCTTCTTCCCCCCTCCTTCACACTGATATTTTTCACAGTATTCATTCCCATAGACTGATCAGGTGATACCAGGTAGCACATGTGCTTTAACCATCACATATCCTAAGTGACCTCTGCATAAATGTTGGCAGCATATAGACTGATTTTGTTCTTCTGTGTTACAGATTACTAAATTCTTCAGGATAGATTCAGAAGACAATAACCTCTTCCTTTTCTTTTTTTTTTTCCTTATAGAAGATTGCAGAAGTTGATCTGCTTCACATTATCTACAATTATATTGTTTCTGGGTAGGATGACATAATAACATAAGCATCAGTCAAAAGAACCGTACAGATTTGATTTATGGCTTTGTCTTTCTAAGGTGCTTACTCTCAGAAGCAAGCATTGTGTTTATGTTGGTAAAGGGAAAATGTGGGGCAGGAATTGTTTAGCCAAAGGACATGCTGGAATATGGCACATTACAGAGGATGTGTTTTCTGTGGCATTCAGGGTAAACCGTGTAAGATAGGCTCAGTCTAATGTTAGTTTAGTTCATAGGTTCTTTCTGTACAATTACCAAAATCTTTGCTGTTCTTATCCTTCTGTATCTAAAAAGAGGCATTTGATATTCTTTTCTTGTTGTAACATGCTCTCCAAAAAATTTCGCCTCCTTTCCTGAAGTGCTATGGCAGAATAGCACTCTGTGAATCTAAGACGTGCATAAACTGTACATTTCACAGCCTCTTCAGAGCCTCTGCCACAGCAGCAAACCCCAGGCTGAGCAGTTCCATATTCAACTAGGCCAGCCTTCTTTTGGGTCATTTGGGTGGAGAAACACAATCTCGCCAGGCTTCCCGGCCCTCCAGGCTGCAGTTCCGCTCTCCAGGAGAACATGCTCACTTAATACAATTTGTAGCAAATGTAATAGATGTGTGGAGTTGAAAGAGAGGCTGAGTATCTAAATTGCAAAGACCACAAATCAGTTACTGAGTAGATAGATATGCTAAGTGAACGCCATTTTTCTGAAGTATCTGACAGAACTGGAAATCACAATGCAGAGCGATTTTATCACAGAGGATTTTCAATTTGTTGTTTAGAAAGATGGGTCAGTAAGCATCCACTTTATCCCTAATGACTAAAGAATGTAAATAATCTTGTTGTAACCATTTTTCATGTACATTTTCTATCTAGATGAGGTATATTGCCTTCTAGGTATTTTTTTTCCTCTATCAAGGGTCATAAAGGATTTTTTTTTGGCCTCCTGTTAAAAGAGGCACTGCAGACTAATAGCTCTTTCAGTCATCATAGAGGTTGATGCAGCTAACGTTTTAAGTGGTATTGTCTGCCAGTAATACTTAATCCTATTGTCAAAGACTGCAGTGCACAGAGAATGTGTTTTCCTTGGAAAGGTAGCCTGTAGGGAAATGTAATGGCTATTTAACTCTTAAGCCAAAGCAAGGACAGTACTCTAGCATCAGGTTATACCAGCTAATTATTCCAAGAAGAGCCTAAACTTTGCATTCTAATTTATTCTACTTCATAACTATTCAATAAAAATATTTAACAACTGTGGTGGTTTGTATCACACTCTCTCACTTACAAGTTGCTGGTTTTGGAAATACAGTTCCTTGCCTTTTTTCCTCCACTGTTCTTTCGGCTGAGGGTGAAGGAGGTCTTGAAACATTCATTGCACTCTGATACAGGATTATATGTTCAGATAGGAAAAAAAATGTGGTCTATGTAACTCTGATGAGGTAGAACAATTACTGGGATTTTACAAATAGAAGGGACCTTTGCGAGCTAGTGGCCTATGTAACATCACTCAAACCATTCCCTAAAGCTTCCTTCAAATCCAACACTTGTGACTTACTTTCAGACGCCTCTTATGACTTTGTTGACAAGACTTTGATTTATAAGTTTTCAGTGATGGAGCATCAATTGCAACCTTTAATCAGTTGTCTTCCCTGTAAAGAAAAAAAAAGAAAAAGGAAGTGCTCCATATTCTGGACCTTAATTTGTCTAATTTGAACTTCAAGCTATTGAATCTTGTTAAGGCTTTGTCAGCTAGATTGAAGAGTCATCAATTATCAATTTTCATTCCCTTTGATAATAGACACTTATAGACTAATAAATTATCCTTTAACCTTTTCTTCATTAAGCTAATAGATTGAGCACCAGGAGTCTCTTACTTCCAGGCATATTTTCCATTTTTTTGTTCATTCGTGTGTCTCTGAATTCTCTCTGATTTTTCAACATCCTTCCAAAGCATAAGCACCAAACGTATATGTACAATAGGTCCTCCACCATAATCAAGGATGGAGTGGCATTGTTTTCCTCTATGCCTTCTTGCAATTCATATTTGTTTAGCAACAGATCACATTAACTACCAGATATTTCCAGTGAACTCTCCTGCAATGATTATTCTCAGTGACTTCTAAGTACCAGTTACAAGAACAGAATAATTTCTGTCAATTCAGTTTTGTTTCTGGCTATATGACTGGACATTTGATCAGTTTGAAATGTGTATTGTGGGCTGAGCAAGGCGGAGAGATTACCAAATAACCCACCTCTGAACTGTATATTTGTTGTTTCTGAGAATCGTATGCCATGGCGTTTGATCCCTGTTTCATAGAACACTGGCCTTCTTAGGAGAGAAAAGACAATGCATTTTATTTTGTTAATTAACTTATTAACATTGTGGAGCACATCCTTTAGTTACTCAGTGGAAGTATTGATGAAAGGGATAAAAATAGAATTGGCATTTTGAGGAATCTAGAACTGCAATGTAGCATTTCAAAGATACTGAAATAAAACTCTCCTGACAGCAGAATATTTCAAACACAGTTTGCAGGAAATCCTTTTTTTCCTTGCATGAACCTTAAACTTTAGAAATCAAATCTCTTACTATTTTACTTGAAAATTTTCTGCAAATCTGTTGCAAAAATACTCAAACTAGATTTAAAAGAAATATTCAGGGCACAAAGGAAAACACACTTTTTTTTCTCTGGGTCTTTCTTTCTTTTGTGGCAGAAAAGCTCCATTTATTTGGTATTTTTAATTAAGACTATGGTCAAGATTTTATCAAGTAAGGTACTTAAGTACAGAATTTTTTGAGGCTACAGTGGAGAGTTTATAGTTTTTCATTGAATAGATATCCTGGTTTTGTTGGGACAGTTATTTCTTTTCCTCTAGATGTGTGTTTTGGATTTAGGATAAGAATCTTGATAACACCCTTGTGTTTTAGTAGTTGCTGAACAATACTTACACTCAATGAAGCAGTTCCAGCTCCTCCTCCTGCCTGGCCAGCGAGGAGGATGGGGTGCACAAGAAGTTTGGAGGGGGCACAGCAAGGACATCTGACCCAATATGGCCAAAGGGCTGTTTCATACCATATGATGTCATGCTGAACAGAAAAATGGGGGGAGTTGTCTGGGGTTAGGTGGCTGCTGCTCAGGGACTGGCTGGGTAGTGAACAATTGTGTTGTGCATCGTTTGTTTTGTATATGCCTTTATCATTATTATCTTATTTAGCATTTTTATTTATTCTTAATTTCTCTGCCTTTTGTATCCTATTAAACTGTCTTTATCTCAGCCCATGAGTTCTACCTTTCTTGTGCTTCTTTTTCCCATCCTGCCATCTGAGAGTGGCTGTGTGGTGTTTAGCTGGGTTAAACCACAGCAACGGAGGAAGATAAAATGTGTCAACTCCACAGGCTCACCTCCTCAGTTTAGTCAGAAATACCTGCAGTTCAAACAACATTCAATGAAAAAAAAATTAGAAATACTCAAGAAAATTAAGCATTAAAGAGAAAAGTGAATTCAAAACAGTGCTGCCAAAATAGCGAAGATTTATTCAGTAATAATTCATTATTTCTTTTGAACTTGGTTTTCTAATGCCTGAACTATGGTTCTGCAGAAGCTGAGGGAAAAGCCACTGTGCCAATATATGGTGGTGGAAATGAACATTTAAATTAAAACCTCATAATATTCTATAGCAATAACAACTTTCAGGGTAACACACTGAAGGAAGGGGTTTTTTATTATTTAAAAACTAACTAACTAAATAAAGAGAAAGGAGTTATTTAAGACAATAAAACTGACGAAAAATAATAATGTATTTCAGGAGTGGATTGAAAGAACAAACACTTTAGCAAGTGCCAGGGAATTTCTGCTTCTCCAAATACCTCTTCTATTTATTCTCTTTAAACAATGTTTAATGCATGTGTATTCCATAAAGCTTGAAAGCTTGCCTTTAGGGGCAATAGGGCATCACTCAGTATCTTTTCATGATAGTGCATTAATTTTGGCCTGCTTTGTACGGGAAATACAGGGATATACTAGAGCAAGTCCAAAGAAGGGCCACAAACCTGACTAGGGGACTGGAGCATCTCTCATATGAAGAGAAGCTGAGAGAGATGGGACTGTTCATCCTACAGAAGGCTCGGGGAGGATGTTATATATGTGTATTAATACCAGTAGGGGGGAAGTAAAGAAACCAGAGCCAGGGTCTTTTCAGTGGTGCTCGATGATGGGATAAGATGTAACAGGCACAAAGTGAAACACAAAAATTCCTGTTAAATGTTAGGAAAAACTAGGAAATGCTTTTCATTTTTTCCTTTCCCTGAAGTGATAGCATCTTCATTCTTGAAACTTTTCAAAACCTGACTGTACATGGTCCTGAACAACTTGCTGTATATGATTCTGCTTTGAGCAGGTCTGATAGAATAGACTGTCTTCAGACTTGCCTTCTGACAGATTCTTTGTCTCAGCAATGATGAAGTTCAGTGAAAATTCATTAGAAGTATTAGCTTATTCTTTACAGCAATGCTGCCTTCTTTATTATTAACACACAAAAACCCCAGCCTGAGAAGGCAGTTCTCATTTTTAG
Source organism: Pomatostomus ruficeps (assembly GCA_013400735.1). Taxonomy (NCBI): domain Eukaryota; kingdom Metazoa; phylum Chordata; class Aves; order Passeriformes; family Timaliidae; genus Pomatostomus; species Pomatostomus ruficeps. The sequence continues at coordinate 11,762 of VYZT01007940.1, read as the reverse complement.
TCCTACGGTTAGGGCAACTCAGCAGTCTTAAGGGGAGAAAAAAACTGGTGATATCTTTACTGTGCATATTTTAGGCTAGTTGCCCAGGACCTTGCTTGCACCCCCTTTCGTTCTCTGTCAAAAAGGGGATATACAGTTACATGGAGATATATTGGTCTTCCACGAATGTTAGCTCCTTAGATAAACCGGAGGCATTAATATGTTATCACTGTGTGCAAACCCCAGGCTTTCCATATTTAAAAAGAAGAACTTCCTACTTCATCAAGTTATTTTGGGACCTTTCGACAAGGAGAATCTTGGAATTTCTGATATAGCTTATGTCAGCTGTAGGCTTTCAAAAGTGTGGGACTGTGCCAGGGACAATACTGCAATGTCTGGTGAGGGAGAAAGAGAAATTGCAATAGATTATTGTTTTGCATGCTCTTAGGCTGAACAGCCCAGCCACGCTGTGGAAAGGCCACTGAGGAAAGTAGTGGAAGCACCTTCTCTCACACTGTGGAGCCTTCAGCCACCTCTCTGTGCACATGTGGCTACAGGAAAAAAAGGCTCTGCTTCCCTTTCTGGTTTAAGGATGCATCTGAGCCTGAAGGTCTGCAGTAAACACTTTTCAAATAACTTTTATGTAAGTTTAAAAAACTCTGAAGGAAGTCAGCTGGGTTGTCGAGATGTGAAAGGCCAGCTTATATAATGAGTTTGCTTGCCATGACAGAATAAAGGAGCAAATTAGGACTGAAACCTATAATCCAAACCAGTCAGGATTTTCTCCTGTGTTTTGTGGAGCTTATGTCTCCCTCCAGAGTTTAAAGATAGGAAAGATGCTGTTGGTATTACATATGTAGAGCAGAATGTGTGGACACTTGGAATTCCCCATGCCAAATTGATGAACGTTTTATTATCTTCTTTGGGAAGCATCCATAAAAAGCCAGACCAACATTTTCTGAAAGTTATGAAATAGTTATTAAAAAATGGAAATGTATGCTGTATGTATCTGAAAACTGTCTCTTGAAGCACATATGTTCTTTCAAAGGGAACAAATGCATTGCAACATAAGGCTATCACATCTGTGAATAAAAGCTCCAAATACCTCTCAAACTTTATTTTGCTTCCCTTTGGTTTCAACTTCTATCTTAATGGAATTTTTTTTACAGTGTAATGGTTTGGCACAGTTGCAGAGCACAAGACAAAGAAACAAGAGTTTCAAACCTGACTTATTATGTAATGCTGACCAAGACTGGTTTATCCCTGCTTTACCCACATCATCTTCCATTATACTTGCTTTACTTTTGCAGACATGTATTGACTGAGTGGATAACTACAATATACAGAGAAAATAAACTAAATCCTGGAAGTTGTATTCTGTTGTCATTCATAAATTTAAAAGTTTCAGAATAACTCGTTCTCTTTTATTCAAGATCCACAAATCTCTGAATTGCAGTCAGTGAGAAAACCTGCCTCTTTCTAAATGGTCAGGTAATTGTACATAGAGTGTGTTTAGGAGTCTCAATTCCTTTTTCTTTTTGATTTTTCATCACTGCTGTTTAAAGCTGTCAAACTAATAAGGAGAGGCTCATCTAGGAAAACCATCCAAGATGGAATACTCCAGAAGCCTAGCACATATCACTGACTGCATGCTGAAAGTCACAGCAAAGCTTCATTCAGATCTCCCTGTTGCTAGAAGTTGAGGATAAATTAATTAGATGTGCAGCTTATGCTGATTAACTGTGAGGTGGCAAGAGAGTTGCAGTGATTTCCACTGTGTAATATAGATGTACAGTTCAATTGCTGACTACTGAAGAGCAGGTGTGCTTCTCTCTTCCTTAAGATCAGCTTACCAAAATTTCCAGGCTGGGCTAGAATAGCTTCCAGCTGACTTACTTGGATCAGCAAGGAAACAATGAGGGGTGCATGCCTGGGTTGTATGTTGTCACTGAGTCTTGAATGGGCAAGATGCCCTTACTGTCAGCTTCGAGGGCTCATCAGAGGCCAGATTACTGTATGGGGAAATATTTTTTCAGAATCCTTGAGTACAGATTGCGTGGTTGACAGACAGCTAGTTGTCTTTGAGTTGGTTTTGAAAATCATTCTTCAGATGTTTGAATATCCGATCTCTAGCTATCCACCAAAGAAAGTAAAAACCCACATTCTCAAAACACTAAGGGTGATTTATTGTCTGTGATACCAGGTGTAGTGATGATGGGCCTCAGTCATGCTTCCCAGACTCAGTTGCTCAAAATATCATGAAATGGGCTTTGAAGGCATTCATTTATTAGTTTACAAGAATAATTCACACAGCATTTTTTTCTGGTTGTCTTTTCATATGTCTTCTGGCTGGGGGCTATCCTTTTTTAAGGTGCAGTTTTTTCCCCTAACCATCAAGGTTATAATATATTTAAAATGAAGAAACAAAAATATTGCCTTAGGAGTTTTTGTTGTTTTGTTGGTTTCTTTTTCCTTCTGAAGTTTCTTGATTCTAGATGCTGGATTTTCAAGAAATACTTATGGACCTTTGAAGCTTATAATGAAATATCTGACAGCAGAGGTGACTACTGCTGTCCTACTGCTAGGGACAAGCTTATAGATGTGGTGACCTGTGTATCACATTGCTGTGAAACATTCTGTGAGTCTCTGTTTTCTACGGGCTATGTCGGGAGCCAGAAACTTTCCTTCTGAAAGCCTGAGCAGATAAGTCATATTTGAAACCTGACAGCATTGCCACTCCCCATTGCAGACTGAATCCAGTTGCATTCCTAAGGCCACAGCTGTAAAGCAAGTTTGTGGTTTTATTTTTGTTCTTTTCAAGCCATATTTTTAGTGCTCCCTATAATAAATCTTCATGTTTTGATTATGTGTAAAAAGACAGTGACTAGAGACAGAACACAGCACTACCAAAATAAACTCACTTAATGCACAATGGTCCTGCCGCAAGCACGGACTCCCTTCTTTGCCTAAACTTAATCGCATTTGAAGTGGTGCAGAGAGAAACATGGGCAGAAGGGACCAGCCCTGTCCCAGCGAAAAGAAAATAAAATTATAAAGAAAGAGCACAAATATATATGCTGGCCAAATGTGCACAAAGGGTTGCCTAGCAATCCCGCAGACTACTTGGGCAGTCTGGGGACCGCATTCTGAACTAACATGAAGGAGAAGGCAGAGCCGGTAATGCCAAACTCTTCAACGTGGCAAGTTGGCCGCTGTCTCCTAAGGCTCAAAGTAGCAATTTACTTTCATCGAAAATGAGGCACTGGGAGCCACTGGCAATGAAACAGGGCCATGAGGCAGGGGCCTGCGGAACGGTGGGGCATGGTGGAGGGCCAGGGTCCCAAATTTTTGTGCCGCTCACTACGAGAAAGACATTGAGGTGCTGCAGCAAGTGCAGAGAAGGGCAATGAAGCAGGTGAAAGGTCTGGAGCACAGGTCCTATGAGGAGCAGCTGAGGAAGCGGGGGAGGCTCAGCCTGGAGAAAAGGAGGCTCAGGGGAAACATTATTGCTGTCTACAACTCCCTGAAAGGATGCTGTGGTGTTGTGGGTGCCAGTCTCTTCTCCCAGGTAACAAGTAATAGGATGAGAGGAAATGGCCTCAGGTTGCACTAAGAGAGTATTAGATTGGCTATTATGATTTTTTTTTTTTCACACACAGGGTTGTAAAGCATTGGAACAGGCTTCCCAGGTGAAGTCACCATCCCTGGAAACATCTAAAAAACCATGCATATCCCCACTTGAGGACATGATTTAATGGTGAATATAGTAGTGGTGCTAAGCTGCAGTTGGACTTGATAATCTTAAAGGTCTTTTCCAACCTTAATGAATCTGTGATTCCAATGCCACTGCTCAGCATTTGATGGCCAGCATGGATTATCCTGGGGTGCAGGCAGCTCAGAGACCCCCAGGGCTGGGTGATGGATGCAGGAGCCCTGGAGGATGTCACTGTCTCAGGAGCGGGCCAGGCTCTGGGTGTCCTGCTGCTTTCTCAGAGTTCATCATGACCTGTGCCTCCAGGCTAGATGATATGTTATAAACCTTTATAGAACATGTTTGGTGGTGCCAAATACTTTGGTTGAGAGGGAAGTGGTTTTGAATTCTAAATGCCTTTAAGGCTGCATTTCTAAAAGCACTTAGTTAGCCCTATAGAATGCAGCAACTTTTGAAATCTACAGTTCTAAGTGAAGTTCCAACTCTTTTGAAAAATACTTTTTAGACATTTTCCTCTAGAAGAACTTTCTTGGACCAAGACAATTTCTCTTTGTCTCTTTCAGCAAATGTAATCACACTTGTCAAGTTTTAGTCTTAGTTCAGACCACATTTAATCCTAAAATTCTAATTTTGCTTCTCCTTTCGCTGTTAATTTACACTTTCAGTGTAAAGCTCAGGTTTCTGAAATCCAGTTCAATGATTTTTGTGCTTCATATCAAATGGGGGGGAAGGGGCTGAGGCTAAAGAAACATTTCTCCATTTTTTTCTTGGGAGGTGGAAAAGGTCTACTTGAAAGTTTCAGGTTTATTCTTTATTAGCTTTTTCCTAATGAGTGACTGAGTACATTTCTAGTTTGAAACACAATTTTTTTCTATCCCTTGTAAAGCAGAATTTCTTTTTCTCCCATACCCACATCTAGCACCTTTCTGTTTTTTTAAAGATTTAACTTCCCAGGAACTCCGAGAAATATATATCTTGTTCATGATCTCTAAATTAACCAGAATTTCTATTAAACCATAAGTAAGGTACTTACTTTAGAAATATGTCTTCAAAGAAACCACTAAACTTCATGGTTCTATCAATATGTACTTATCTCCTAATGGTATATGTGTTTAATATATATGTAAATAAGAGTTATTAGCAGAGATTGCATGTTTGGCTATAACTGTGGGTACCAGAAGATTACCCTGGGGATCTTTTAGACTCTTTGTTTTATTCTACATGAGAAAGATAAGACTTTTATTGAATTAAATTTAGTTTTATTTAAATTATCTTAATGTGTACCCAGAAAATGTCCGTTTAAAGGAAAATGTGCATCTGATTTCAGAGACTCAGAATAGATACTTCTATATTTCTCTTTGGTCACAAGGGAATACGACAGGAACATTTTATTTCAGTATTACTTTATTAAGTAGAGCTGATACAGAAAGTGTGTAGTGCCCTGTAATTTGATATGGACATTTTCTAACCTTTGAAACAAACTGTGGAAAGCTCTCTTGGGCTGAGCTAGAGTGGTTATTTTTTGTCACCTATTTCTGGTGTCCTGGCAGTATTTTTCCTTATCAAACCCATAAGTTATGTCATATCTATTTCTGTTCTTTCTTTGAATCAGTCAAGGTTGTGAGTTTGTGTCTTTTCTTTTTTTTTTTTTAATAACTGTTTTCCAGTATCACTTCTCTTTCTGGCATTTGTATTTCTAGAAGAATTTGTGTGACATTTTTGAATGCTTAGCACCTGCAAAAATTGGAATTTATGAGCTCTCTTTGCATGCAACCACCGTACCTTCATCTCTGATGTTCACTAATTGAACGTGGAGCATCTAAGCAATCTTAGCACACACAGTCCAAAAGGGGATGTGAAAGTCAAAATAGGTGTTGCAGCACTATGTCTGGACAAGCATTTTAAGGGCTGTTTTGGACATGTTACTGCAAAAGCTATTTCAGTATGGTGGAAAAGCACAACCGACTACCTTGTTCTGCTTTTGCATTGTTCAGGACTTCCCTTCAGAACGTGGCTGTGAATGAAAGCCAGAATTTCAGGGCTGGTGGGTTAAGAAGGATCTTTTTCACAAACCTGAAGCTTTCTGCTGCTCAGGGCAATAGGATTATTTTCCAAAATTTAGGAAAATTTTAAACCATAGGATTATATGGGGTAAAATGCCTGTTTTGACTGTTACGAATTTTTTTGGTTTTAGTTTTTATTATGTTTTTCTAGGTCAGGTAGAGGAGGCAAAAAGATATTCATGTTTCAAAGACTGACAATGCAGATGTGCTAGGGCGAAATGTGTAAGAAAAGCCTGGAAAGGATGGTAAGGATGCCGTGGGAACTGGGTGCTGCACAGATGTGGTGTGGGAACACCACAGCGTTATTAGAAAGAAAACGAAACAAAACATAGGAAATTTGTGTTCCATCTGTACCATCCTTATGCTCTGTTAGGAGGATGCCCTGCGATCCTCAGGCCACGCGTGTCAGGCTGATTGGGTCAAACCCTGCTGTGGAAGAGCAAAAATGGGAGAATATGAGAGCAAGACAAGAATCTGTACCCCAGGTGCTCTATACCACATACTCTCACTCAGGCACAGGAATTACCTGGTCCATAGGTGTCCCCAGCATGAGATCAGCCTCATCCATGGCAGGGAACAGAGCCAGCAGTGCTTCCCTACCTCAGTGTGCTTCTTATCCCTGTGGCAAGAGTTTGTTCAAGCTCACTGTTCCTTTGTCAGCATCGGCAATTCTGTTGCAGTACCAGAAAGAAGCTGAAAATGAATGTGTCTATTTTGCTAGAGTTGCTGGCTCTTTCTTACAGAAGAATAGACCTGTTAGGAGAAAAAATCAAGTTTTATAAATGACATTGTATCCATACCTTGAGGCTCCACCAACAACGTCATCCTCTTGAGAAATTTTACGTCTCCATTATCGGGTTTGCTAAATGTAACTGCGCTGATTGGCGTCCTCTTTTTCATTCAAGGTTTTTGGGTAGGAATTTCAGCTCATATAAATGTCCCTCCTGGGTCAGATTAGGTCTCACTATCTAATCTTACTTGGATATTGAAATGACTTGGATTTTTTTCCTCTCCTTTTTCTTGTCAATTTTCCTTTCTTTCCAAACTGTTGCCTTTGGGAACTTTTCAATTGTGGAAAATACTTCTCTGCATAAATAGATAATGGAAATTCTAGAAATTCCAAATTTGTTTTCAGACTGACTTAAACAGAAGGGTAATCATTTCAAAATATGCTCCAGAGTACAAATTGCGCAAGAAGACCTACCAATTGATATGGGAGCACTGAAAAATTTAATTTTTCTTGGCATGTTGTGAAATAAAACATAATAATTCAAAAAATTTAAATAAATCAAATACAAAAATCAAGGTTAAAATAAATTTTAAAAGTCCTTGATGAATCAAGTGAAATATTTTTAATTTAATTCAAAGGTTTTGATATTTGCAAAATAAATATTTAGACATAAGTGTCATAGATAGGAATTAGACTGTCTTTACAAAGCTTTATTCGAGAACATTTTAAAATCCTGTTGAAATTATCATGGTGGACTTTTTATCATTTTCTTCTTTTTGCCTCAAAGTGGAATGTTCTGCTGAAAATCTGTTTTTCTTTTATTCACGAGTTCAGTCCAGAAAGGATCTAATGCCAACACATCAATTTAGTGCTAATAATAGTGCAATTCAGTCACTTACTGAATTCTTCTCACCTTACTCGTGGCATGCCCCTGCTGAGGTCAAGGGTTGGATTTGAGTGGTCAAGCAAACAGATTTTGGCCATTTATTTAGTTCCTGGATCAAGAATCCCAAACTATCTGGATGTGAGGGACCCAGATGAGTCACAAGAAATGAAACTTCATTGCAAATGAAAGAGAAGTGACCCCTCCAGTTACATGAAAACATTAGTGCACTCATTTCTGTGTTTGTTATAAAGTGATGCAAACCCTCTTATTACTTCCAATTGGGTGTATCAAACCCATGGAACTGGGAGAAGGATGTGGCTTTCGTTGTGGATGTTACAAAGCACCAATGCCTTTGTGGATGTGCCTTTTCTGGTTTGGTATCACCAAATCAAGTGTCAGTTTGTGAAATATTTACTCTATCTGCAGAGCAGATGGACTGGAAATGTTCGTGTGAGTAAATATTTGCCATATATGCACTGCACAATCTGGCTGCATCCTTGCTTTTACTCTATAATTTATGCTTTTTAAACAGCAATGAAGAAACCTCAAAAGATTGAAAGGTTCATTTGGATTCTCATAAACACCAAAAGCTTGGATGCTTTCCTTTGCCTTTTGCAGTTTTACAATTTCTATAGCAAATTGATGAAAGCACTTTCTGTAGCATTGCTGTTCAGAACTCTGGTTCTCCTTCCATCTAAGTGCAGAAAAAGTGGAATAACTGCAAGGTAACATGGACATTCACTGCATATATTTAGACTCCAATACATAGTACTATTTGCATTTGGGTCAAGTATGATGTTTAAGATAGACAATCCCATTTTTACTTACAATCTCATTTAGTGTGGTTTTTGTTTTTTAAATACCTAATTCTGTTCAAGACCCTATAGAAGAGAAGTTGCATTTGGCTACTCTCAGTTGAATGTATAATCTACAAACTCATTTAGCTTCTCTGTAGCTAGAGAAGGAGAGTTTGAAAGCACATTCACCAAGAGAAAGAGAAGAGAAATAGGAAAGCGTTGGGGTTTTTTAATTATACTTTAAAATTATTTTAGTCTAAAGATTTATTAAAAGGAGAAGAAAACCCCCTAAAGTTCTGAAGGAATATTAACATAACATGCCTGTAACTCAAGCTGTGTTTAATGAGAGGTGCTGTTTTTTTCTGCCATGAGGGCTACAGTCCAATGAGTGATAGCTATGAAAGAGGTCACATACATATTCATCAAATTCGACATGCACATGTAAACTGGTTTTAATAGGCCATGACAGCAGAAGTTGTGTCAGGCAAATAGCTGCACATGTGCTCATTCCCTCGACTGGCATATTTAGCCATTATCACTCTGGTATCCATGGATGAAATATTAGCTTGTTAACTTAAGACCATCAGTTGTTGCTGATGCTTAGTGGCAACCAAAAAAAGCACAGATTCCCTCTGCAACTTTATTATGTACAGAGCTAGCATTGAATTATTACAATTTCATTGTAATATTTCTGTTTCCTTCCCTTATTTATTATGGAGGATATTTGTAAGTGATAAATTGGAATGCAGCTACAATATAAATAAAGGGACTATTGATTCAAAAATACTCCAAGGATTGTACCCCATGAATTTCTTATACTGTACTTCTGATTGTACATTCAGAAGGGACAATGTTGCTACAAGATTAATTTTTCCATGAGCACATGTTTGTGTGTTGGCACATACACTCAAAAATAAACCAAAGAAAAATACAGTCCTTCAGACCCCTCAGAACAGCAAGGGGTAAATGACCACGCTCGGCCAGGTGTAAATCAGTGTATCCATTGGAGCCCACTGGGTTGTTTTGCTGAAGGTGTGACAGTTCAGTTAATGGTTCACCTCTCTCCTAACAGTAGAAAAAAAGATATACTAGGTGCTGCTTTTCCCTTCTTTTTAGGGGAGTAGCCTCTCCCTAAACTAGGAAAGATGGGGTGAATGGCACCTCTGTACAGAAAACAGGCTTACTTAGACAACAGCTTTGCATTTTAAGAAGCAAGGTGTGCTGTATTGTGGTCTTTCCCCCAAAGTGATGTTTTAAAACTACAGATTTTGTCTGACATATGGGACTGGGCTATGATGGTGTGTTTGAAATAGTGGTCTAGACTGCCATGCAGCAAATGTACCTTTGTGTGATACAAGAGGGATACATTGCTTCATAGACCTGTCTTAGTGCTATACAGATGTTAAGAAACCTGAAGTGAGAGTTGAACAGGGAGAAAAACCCAAAAAAGCATTAAATCTTTTGTGGTCTAATTATGTATGCTGAGGTGTGAAAGCTTTGCTTTTCGGAAGTGGTTTCCTTGCATTTCTTGAAAAGCTTTTGCAAATATCGAGAGCTAGTGAAAGCAGATGTCAAGCTTGGACAAATTATAGTGTACTTGATTGTAATTTAAAAGTAATAAAACAAGTCAGCACTGAGCAGCTCATCCCAGTAAAGAAGGAAGTTATTCCCTCTGTAAACAAGTCCTTCCCCTTCCATGTCAGATCAGAAGACACAGTTGCCCAGGTCATGAGCACAAAACCTGTAGGTGCACAAATGGGATGTGGAAGGTGGGTTTCAAACTATGTGCTCTCCCAGAGTGCTGGCTCATGACATGGTAGAGGAAAGATGTCAGGAAGCTCAAAATAATTTTTAGGTTTTCTTTTACACAAGGACAGTTAACTGTCTCCCTGGAGACTGCACTTGCAAATTCCTAGTGCATGCTCTTATTGAGGACACAGTTCCTCCTGTACATGGTTCATCCCCTAAAAAGCTCTTTATGCCAGGTCTATTATGAAGTTGGCCAAGGTAGTCTTATTCCCTCAGAGACTTATTCTCCTCCCTGGAGAGAATATTCCCATAGCAAACCACAGCTGAAGTGAATAACACCAAAGTCTTCTCTGGAGTCAAGGTTAATGTTTATTTTTAGAAAGAACACCTCATCTTTGTGATTTCAGACTCTGGCACAGCTGGGAATGCTATGGCCAGTTGAGAAGCCAGTAAAACTGGCCTCCTGGGGCAGATACATTCATGAATAGCTGCCTGTGCCTGTGCATGTCTTCTACTGCTTCCATTTCATGTAAGAACATAGATGAAGAATGGCACACTGTTAACCATGCCAGCTGCAGGGAGAGCCGGCTTCAAACTGAAATACTTAAGGAAAAGTACTGTGTTTTGGTTTTGAGGGACTAATTTGAAAATTGTCTATATGCACAAAAGGTGACAAGTTTTGAGAGGGTTCTCTGTGCTGATTTATTTCTGTCTTTTGAATTTGATGGTATCTGGCTCTGAGGGAAGTTCATCCTATAACAGAATAACGGGCAGTGTTTGAAGGTTACTCTTGCTCTAATCACCTAGAGGTGAAGATGGCATTAGAAACTAAAATGGCAGGCGTTACACCCCAACCAAAACGTTCCTTAGCATCGAGTGTTGCTATTCCACGAAGTTTTGACATCCAGATAAACAGACATTGCTTCCTGCCAGTCTTCTTCATCTCTGAATTGGAAGATCCTGCTCCTCGCAGACCTGGAGATTCAGGTTCTTGGTGTACAGGTCACGGGCAGATCAGAGTTTCTGAGTCTGAAATCTTCCAGGCAGCACCTTCCTGGGCAGCTCTATAGGGACATTGTAGTGCAAGGGGTCATGTGGGAGGCTCTTAAGTGCTGCTGTGCTATAAAGGAGAATAATTTAGAAGCAGAGACATTGATGTTTGACACAAGTTAATCTTTTTCTGTTGCTCTATTTCATATTTGTTGATGTATCAAGTTTGATATCAAATATTTTAAAAGAAGACCTGAGATTTCTCCAGTATTAACTGTGTAAGGAGAAGTCTATCCTATAAAAAGACTTTATCTTTTTATTAAAAAATGCACTAAGTCGTGGGAAAATATTCAAAATGAGGAATGATCTGATAAAAAACATGAGAGGCTTGGCTTTGGCTTGTATGAACTTTTCTAAAAGAGAAGGGACGTGTTTGTATATTTCTTATCAAGCAGCTCCAGATTTATTTATATCAATCATTCCTGTAACATGACATGTGAAATTAGCATTATGATTCAACTTTACATTACAGCAACAAGCAAAATAGTTTTTGATCTTGTCTAGATGGAGGGAATGTTTTAAAAGTGTTTTGCAATAAATGGGAGGACTGGCTGCTCTTTAACAATGCAGAGTGTAGTTTTTGGTTCATCTGGGTTTAGGATCACAATTTTTTATAGAAGCCAAAAAAGTTTTTCAAAACTTCCTAGCCGCATTCAGAAACCTGTCCCCAGAGCAGGACAATAATACATTGTAGTCTTTGTCAAAGTGCAATCTTTGAGGTTTTTCTTCACTTTTCTGACCTCAAATCAACTTCCCATCTTGAACATAGAGTAAACTAACGCTTCTTTTGGGGGTT